>JANHFX010001748.1:0-39245 GCA_027560015.1 Chloroceryle amazona | reverse complement strand
CCCGCCCCGCGGGGCTAGCCCCGACCGGCAGCCTGGCCCGGGCCGGGCGGCAGTCAGGGGTCCCCGGGGGCACCTGCCGCGTGCCGGCCTCGGCTGCTGGCGGGGAGAACCGGAACCCCAGCGCCCTCGGTCCTGTCGGATCGGCTTCCTCGGCGGGAGGCACCCGTACCCGCATCCCCGCTCCAGGGCGATCTGCCCGGCAGGGCTGGAGACCCGGGGGAGGCGCTTGGCTTCGCTGCCCTGAGGCCGAGGTCTGCAGGCCCTCTTTGGTCCCCCCCCTGAGGGAAGCAGCCAAGGTGCTTTCCCACACCCCTGGAAAAGGGGAGGCTGAGGCCTTTGCCGTTCACTTTTTTCCACACAGAGGAACCGTTTCTCAAATCCCCTCAAACAGGCACAACTGTTATGCGTCATTTTAGGGCTTGTTCCTTGGTTTGTCTTTTTTCTTTTACCTGTTTGGATTATACGTGTTTAACAGCTGCCTTGCAAGAACTCCCAACAACTCCAAGTCTTTTCATACTCAATATATTATTTCACTTTACAAGGACTAGCACAGCAGATGAAGTGTACTTCTTTTAAACAAGCAAGCAAACAATCCCTACCCTCCCTGCCATGTGCTGCAGAGGAAAATGAGCATCATCCTGTCAAGCTGACCTGAGGGAAACTTCAGTTCCATCCTCAGATCGGGCTGTCACTAGGACTTGAGCACCAAAGCAAGACCGCACATCCATGCATGCAAGGGAGGAAAAAAGAAAAAAAAAAATGGCAGCATGAAGGGGTAAATTCTTTCTTACCCCTCAGAGTTGATGAGGTGAATCCCTGGAGCATGTGATTTGATTTAAATCATTGGCACACTGCACAGCAACAAGAGTTACAAACACGCTGAAGGTAATGAGCGTGATTATGGTTTTCCAAGGACATGTAACTGAAAAGGACTGAAGATTCCCTCTTTCCATCCTCTGTGTTTTGTCCAAGGAGGTCAGCTGTTTCCACACAAGTCAGATTCTGCAGTAACAAGCTCCCTGCAACACATCCACTATGACTGCAATTTATGACATTTCAACCCTTGATTACAGAATGAGGTGACTAAGTAGTTAAAAAAAAAAAAAGGGAAGTGTCTTCTATTGAAGAAAACCAGTCCAAGAAGGAAACAGATGCTGGTTTCAGGCTTCTGAGGCATCATTAGAAACAGGGATTAAAAATCACATACAGGTTACAACACATTTAGACTCCATCTAGTTTAAAGGGGTCTTAATGGAAAAAAGCATCATTATCATTCAGTCTTTTAAATAAAAAACAAAAAAGCATCAAGAGAGGATCCAGTATCTGTTGAGAATCTAAGAATTCAGGTAGTTTTAATATTTTCACCCCTTATGGTCTTCACATCAGAAGATGTAGGAGCATTACACTGGCATCGGATTTGCTCTGTGTCAAACCATGTGCTGAGAAGGGCAGTGGGCAGAGCCTGTGCTGCTGTGCACCGTGGCCTTTCTGTGTCCCACTGATCCAATCCAGAAATCCTGCTTGGACAGTCTGCTCCCAGGCTCTCTCAAAACACACGCTCACCACACGGAGGTCAGAAGTAAGCAGAATTTAGCTTCCAACTGAGAGTGAGTGATAAAAGGAAGAGGAAGAATGGAAGAAAATTTCAGCATTGTAAGGAAAGGTCTGTGATTTTCTATTGTAAAGGGCTGCTTCCAAGGACTCTGCATTCTCCCTGCAGTTAAACTTGGTGGATACATAAGGAAAGCAAGTTTTCAGATTTCCTCTGCGTTCCCCTCACTTTCAGATCTAAGAATCTCCTACAAACCATTGCACCTTCTTTAGGACTCCTGACAATCTCCTGCCAGGGAGATAAAGTATACCATCGGAATGGAAATCTGCTGAGGCAGTAGGAGCCCATTTCCTTGGGAGTAAATAACTGGGCTAGATGCAAACTAGTGCTGAAACATTTTTCTAAAGTTTTCTGGTCCCAAAAACCACAGTCTTGTGACAGCTTCTCTTTCCCAGGTGCCACAGGATGGTGTCTGTGAGAACCAACCACCTACAATGCAGCACCTTGGAAAGGTCCCCCTGGGGCATACAGGACAACAGGCAGTGTTCACATCCCATATGGATGGGCAATGCTCTGTTTAAGATGTCCTTACAATCAGACTATCCATTTAAAGCATCCTTCACGTGAGCTGCCAAGATTAGTCACAGTGCTACGGTCAGCACAATCACAGTAAAGGAGTCCAAGAATTCTCTTCAAGTACAATGTCCTTGTCTCCTGTTCACAAAATAGCACACAACTATATTACAGGCCTCTGACTTACGCAGAATCAAGTCTCAATTCTGAGCTATTTTACTCAACAGCTTAGCCCCAGATAGTATATACATGTAATTTTATGGCCCTTTTTCATGTGAAACAATGCAGTATGCTCAACTGTCTTTTTAAGGAAGAAGAGGCACAAAGATATTAGTGCCCAGAGCTATTTTTTCAAGCAATGGTCATACCTATAGCATTATGTTGACTTTCCAGAGACATTAACAAGTATCAGCAAAGAGGGGTGCAACAGCCTTAATGACAACAGGCTTGAGTTTGCCAGATGTTGGCATCTTGGATTAAAGCTATACTTGGGAAGGAAAAAGCTCTAGGGCTGCACTGGGCCTCAGATAGAGAAGTAGAAATAAACCCTCTAAGGATGTCTGCTCCATTTGCTTCTTACTGACCTATGCAGAGAGTCCTTTTAGGATCGGGCATCTGGCTGAGCTCTTCTATGAATACAGACACACAACCCCTTTACATACTTTTAAAAGCACAATAGAATATGAAGCCTTGAACTTCAGCACTTAAGCAATTTCTGGCTAACAGCAAGGACGAACAGAACTGCCCCAAATATTCTGCAGTTGCCTATACTGAAATTTCACAATAGGGATCTGTAGGATGCTGCCTCACTCTAACAGGCCTCTGCCTTTTCTATCATCCCCAGAAAAAGCAAAGTTCCTCCAGTTCCATCTGAAACTGGATGAACACCATTTGCAGTCGTATTGGCGGTTGTATGCACACAAGCCACTTCCTCATTTAGACTGTGTGTCAGGAAAGCACTTAGCATTTTTATACCTACTTGGGCTCAGCAAAACTCTCGGGCATGCTTAGATTTAAGGACGTGACTTCAACAGAACTTTAGCATCATCAGAAATGATCTGCCCTTTGTTGAGATCACACATGCCACTTTCACATGGTATAATACTGCAAGTTGTGGTTTGGGCACTGACTTAGGACTTGAGAGACTTACTATCGATCCTTTTTTTGTGCCACAGTTGCTCCTGCATGGTCCTGGGTGAACAACCCGGTGTTGTGGTGCCTGGCATCCTGCTTGTACAAGGAAACCCTCCCACTCTGCTGGGTGCTGCACTCTGACATGGGTGGGGAAGCGTCTCAGGAAAAGCCACCAGCTGCTGCTCTGAGCATTACTCTGCCACAGTCAGCATTAGTCTCCCCCTGCATTAACAGGAAAACTGTATCTGGGAGCTGCACCAGAGGAAAGGAAAGCAACCTCACTGAAATAAATCCATTTGCACTGTACTTAGATGCTACAGAGAACTGGGATGTGAGTGGGAAGCATAGGAGCAAGGTCAGGAGTTCTGCCTTCAGCAATACAAACATGCCTGCAAATTATCTGCTGGATCCCCACAAGCACTCCTACATCTCAGACAGACAGATCTCTGCATTAGTCTGGTGTTTCCACAGCCCAACAGGATGTGGTCACTTTAAGGCAGCCAAACGTCTGCACCACCACCCTCCTGCCTGCTCCTACTCTGCCTGCACAGCTGAGCAGCAGAGGCAGGGCTCAGCTCTGTTCTGCTCTCCAAAGTTGAGTCTGCTGCTGTATTTAAGCAGGATGATCACTCACAGATGGAGGGTGCAATTGTTCCTAGATGTGTGTTTGGCTCCTGCCCCATGAAGAACAATAAAGCATACTCCTTAGCAGTGTTTATTTGCAACTGTTGAGCACTTATGAAAGAGAGGACTGATGGCAGAAGATATATTTATCTCTAATAATTTCTGATGACTTCAGATAGCTAGCATGCCTCTGGTCTCTACCTGTTGCTTATCCTCTAACAGCACCACATAAACATCCTGCTGTGCTTTCTTCCCTGTCACAGACTCAGTGGGGGTCAGATGAGAATGACATATAAGCATCATTATGAGACCACAGTGGTAGAAAGAAGCAAAAAAATAGAGAGCTGTGTGAATTTGAAATAGAAGGGCAAGCACAGGCCACAGCAGCCGACTGGGCAAGCAGAAGCAGAACACCAGAGATAGTAACTAACAACTTCCCCTCCTGCACTGCTAGAGCACACAGGATGACGGGGAGGGGTCACCTTGAAGATGATTCAAGCTGCCTGTCATTGACCTCTCCAAGCCTTCTCCCTTTTGCTTTGCTATGATTTATTTTCACAAAGCAGAATTTATTTTATTATTTTTTCCTGAGGAAGATTCTTTTTATCTCATTAAATTACTTTTCCTCCTAGATTTACTTGTTTAATATTTACATGGGGGATCAAACAAAATTAATCAATCCACTGATAAGGGCAAACAGGGGAGAAGACCTTAGCAACACCTCCTCTTATCCAGACACACGCCTCCTCTCATTTCACATACTTCTTTACTATACTTCTGCAGATGTGTAGTTAATGCTCAGGGAGGCTTAGACATATGACACAGCTGGAAACGGTGAATTTGATGCTGAAATCATAATCATTGCAGCCTTCTGCTGTGTTAACCAAAAAGGAATAAAGACTCCCCCCCCCGCATGGTAAGGTGTTCCCATAGTTGATCTTCACTAGCACCTCTCTTGCCAATGTCCATCTAACTATGCTATGCATTGAAAATAGAAAGGATGACTGGTCAAGTCCTTTCTGGTTACACCAGTCTAGAAAAGCATCTCTGCAGAACAGGAAGATTTCACTGACAGTGGTAAGCATTAGGCTCACTCCAGTTCTTAATCCAGTATGTTAGTGGCCTGTGCAAATACAATCCGTCTTCACCATCCATGACAAGAGACTGCAAACATCTTCAGCCATTTGCCACACAGTCCAGTGCCCCATCGAGTAACCAGGTAAGTCAGTAAAAGGACACATTGATTTCCATAGGCTTTGGACAAGGTTTTGCATGATGCAGTGAGGACAGGACAAAGGGAAAGAAAAATCCTATACTTTTTGCTGCCTCGTATCACATAAAGAGGGCCAGAGAGATCTGGGCTGTTGCTTGTTCAGGGTTTTCACTTTTATCTCCTGTCCTTCTTTTCTGGAAAATACCAGATTATCTGATTCTTCTTTAAATTTCCCAACAGACAAAACCCCCCAAACAACCTGTTGGTTGTACAACATACAACCTTAAAAACACAACAAAACCACAACAAACCAAATCAAAACAACCTAGAGAGGTGCTGGCCTGGCTATGAAGACTGAACTTTGTACCAAAACAGACACTCTCTACCAACTGGTGCTAAGGTAGTGGAGTTAGAAGAAGAAATGGGGGTGGGGGTGAAATAAAAGGGAATGAGCAAACCCAAGTTAGTGAAAGTTCAGTATTTACATTTTCTGTTCTCAGTCCTATTCCATTTATGGGCATATAAGATATCTTAAATATCCTGTGTCATTAATCTCCTATGCCATTAATCTTCTAGGGAAAACATGGAGGGAAACTAGAAGGCATAAGGAAAGTATGTGTGGGGCTTTCTTGTTCACAGTGCAAGTATATATGAGTTTAAAGAATTACAATCCTACCCATCTCCACCACCACCCACCCACCCACCTCAGGCCAACAGTCTTTGGACTTAAAAAGCAGTATCTTCCAGTACTCGCAGTCTGAAGTGATTCCTCAGCTTTGAAGTATTCTTTTTTTTCATCTAAATCCTCCTTTTTCACTGGCTTACATTTTGAAATATGCCTGACCTTTAAAGAATTCAGCAAGTGGTCTCCAGCATGTAGGATTCCTGTTACACTGAAATATCCTGCGTACCCCTCCGAGTGCCACATCAGGTAATGGTACAAGTTCTACTTATCCAGTGAATGATACTCACTAGAAAGATAAAACTGACAGTTAAAACGGACACAAACCTCTCTTTATACAGTCTCTTGACACAAATAAACTACAGCAATTAGTTATTTGTAATCCCTACCTTTAAAGTCTCCTTTTTTCTTTTACCCTCAAAACCAAATTCATCGAACTGTTGTGCTAACATAAAATAACGTATTTTCCTCTCAGTTGCATGAGGACATCATCATTATTTGAATATAAATTTTATGTCCTTGGTCTTTTCGCTTCTCATTACCTGCATAATCTCCACTTCTGTCTGGTATTAGATACAGCTGATGGGACAGCAGCAGATGCATGCCAACAATGTTGAAAACTTATCAGCGAAAACAGAGTAATTTTGGAAAGAAACAAGCAGGTTGGTCGTCCAAGGTCGCAGCCTTGAAAGCAAGGAGCAGTATATGAGATAAGTTAGGTAGGAATCCGTATCAATCCATTCTTGGTGTACAGAGCGGAAGAAAAAGCCTATACTCAAGCCTCTGCCAGGACCTAATGAGTATAACACCAGCTTTAAGACCCAGGTAAGATTTGGGACTGTTCTGCTAGGAAATTACTCCTCCAAACTCAACTCTATTTTTCACAGTGCCCAAAAAACAGCAAAAAAAAAAAAAATTTAAAAGTCACACAAAGAAATCAATCATGTTTCTTAAGTTACATATAATTAGAAGGGGTGTGGGAGCATGTGCTAAGGAGGGAGCATCACCATGGCAGCTTTCTCTCTGATGTCAGGGTTTAGCTCGTAATCCAAAGGGAGGTCTTTCGCCTTCCATCAGAGAAGTTACGTTGCCAAGAGCTCTGTGGAGAGCATGATATGACAGAGTGTGTCAGTAACATTTTTGGAGGAATATCGGAAGTCCAAATTAGGTTCAGATCTGCTGGATGAAAGCTTATGTAAACAAATCAGCCTAACAGACTGTAGTCCAAGCTGCTTTATGGTTAAATACAAACCATGCTATGCAGTATTACACATTCTCTTAGAAGAAGGGAACGCTAGACTAGAACTAGAATGAAGATCTGTGAAGTAAACCAATTAAAATAGCCAAATACACTAAAATACAGATGAGAATTTATGACTTGTTTCCCGGGGAATAAAGGGTACATATATTCTGGCACTAGCTTACCTCAAGCTAACTGGATTATCGCAGGCCATGATGAAACTGATAGATGTCCTAATTCTTCCTAGAAGATAGATGAGAATCAGCCACTGTATACCCTTTTGCTGTAGCAATACTTGGAAAAAGCAGAGGACAAATATTCATGGTCACAGGCCACAGTCTGGAAGCCTGTCTGAAAACTGAAGGGGAGAATGGGGCTCAGCTCCACACATCTGTAAAAGACAGAAAGCCAGAAGAATAGCCATCATAGCTCTGAAAATAAGCAGAAACACCAAGCTCTTTGGGGCACGGATCAGTGGGAGGGGCAGACTTGGAAAGTTTGTTCTGCATTCAGAAACAAATCTACACTCTCCTGCAAATTTAAAACAAGATCATGTGTCACAGATGATTACCGAATTTTCTTGTTCTTCTATCAGAAAATAATTCTACCAACTCAAGTTCATCCTTCCACTCACACAGTAAAAGAAAATGTTTTGCTTCTGTTTCTAGTGCCTGGTCCAACTGCATTTTGTATCCCAATGGTTGGCCAATGGTACTAGCTGCTACACAGGCTGAAGAGGACAAAGTTCCTCCCCTGCAGAGCACAAACCTTTGGAACATGAGGAACAAAGTAAATCCAGCAGCCCAGTTAACTTAGTTTTACTGAATTGTACCTTACGTGCTACCTAACTGCTACAAAGACTTCTATTTACAGAGAGCATTTGTTCTGAAGTGGGTGGCAGTAGTTGTACAGATTACACATTCTGAGATGTTTTATTCCTCAGTCTCACTAATTCCTTACTAAAACCTGGGATTTGACTTTTTTCAGTGGTTTATACTGTAAGCCAGAGGGAGAAAAAAATCTATTTTTCTTTCAGTGGAAGAAAGAAAAAGAAGGAAATAAGTAACATGAGCCATGAAAGGACTTTGATCCAGAACTAGGGAATGTAAATGCTTTACAGATGCCAAACAAGGATGTTTCCAAAGAAAAAGAAAACAAAGCATTCTCTACCCCAACCCTTTTTCATTTCCAAACAAGGTAATGGAAGGAGAGTTCAGTAAGACTTTGATGGAAGTTCCATTTCTCCAAGAGGTTGTTCTGTTTCTAATAATTACATACATTAGTCAAATAAACAACCAATTGTTTTGATGGGGGCTTATTGAGATCATAGGAGGGAAAAAAAAAATTCTTTAGATCAGGAGTGTCTTTTAAAGCTCCACAGCAATTGGAGAGAAACAGGACACGGAAGCAGGAATCTGTCCTTAACTGCAATGAGGTTGGTGAAATTATGACCTGTCTGATGGCACAATGCATCCCAGGGAAGCCCACAGCCTGTATGGATACAGGTGATGCCCACACAGAAAGTGCCACGAATAGGAAGATCCTGTGGTTGCCTGGTTTTATTTGTACTGGATTTCTGGCCAGCACATGACCTTGTGCTGACCTACAAACATCAGTATCAGTTCATCTTGCTCATTCTTTACCAAAACCCAGCCTCTGTAGGTAAGAGTTGCTGAGAGCCTTCAATAAACAAATGGAAAAGATCCAATAGGCTAAATTATGATTTCCAAGAAAACTCTACTTGCCCTCTAAGAAATGAGAAGCCCACCTTCAGTTTATGTGGGTTGGAACAGGGTAGCTGAAAGGAAAGTCGCAACTCCACAATTAAGTAACTCTGTCACAGCCTATTCAAATCCCTTTTAAATGGATTTGTCTTTCACTGCAGAAGCGTTTTAGAGCTCACAGAATGTGAATTCCTGCTATGTGTTTTTAAATATTAATGTGAAATACCCTTCACATACACAGAATACAATAGCTGTAAGTTCTTTTGGCATTGTATATTCTTAAGCATGCATTCTGCACTATATATTGACCTAGCAATAGATGGAATAAATGATGCTCAACACGCGTACCTGGTCCAAAAATAAACATCTGTGGATTCATTCCACATACATGGGCCCTGCACTTGCATGATGCCTCAAGGACATGTGTATGATTCTGCCCAAATGCTGAGGTCTTCCCTGATCCTCTTGCAAGAGGGTCAATGGCTGTGCTACAGATAACGTCACTGTTAACATCTCTAGACATAATCACAGATACAGCTACAAGAATAAAGCAGGTCATAAATGAGCTTCTAAGCTTATGGTACAAGCTGCCTTACTCTCCTCTAATTCCTTAAATCCCAGAGCACAGCGAGGATGAAAAAACACCTTGCTGGCTGAAAAACAGCACCGTGAAGCAGCCAGTGTTCAGATGAGGGTGATGAATGTTGGAGTTCTTCTCTGGGGAATGGAAGGTGAGAGCTCATTCTATTACCTCTCAAAACAAAACTGCGTGAAGGTATCAGGATATCACTTTTTTTGATTACTTCACACTTAAAGCAAATTTATGCTTGTATACCAGTAATAATGATTTAATAATGCATTAACATCTTAGCTTAATTCAGCCACGGCAGAAGTAACCAGAACTTAAAATAAACAAGACGTTACAAATCACAGCCCTATCAAGCAGCATTTCCTGGCAGGTTCTGCAGTTCCTTTAGCACAGGAAACAGCATGTTTCAGTACAGCATTTCAGCAATTCCCCAACTTTCTGTGTTGACTACGCAGGAAATTAATCTTCCAAACAGTACGTTATGGATTCAAACCCACTTACAGGGAAATGGGGAGGACAACACAGTCAGGGAGGCAGGAAAATCTACACATGTATTACTAGAATTCTCCCCACTAAACAGCAACATACTGAACCAATATGCCAAGTAGGACAGACCAAGTTTTAATTATGATGGTCTGCAATTCAGTGTGAGACTCCTTACTAAGTCCTCCACGTCACACTGCTGATTTGCTAGCATCTTACAATAGCTGACAGCAGGCTGTACTCTTCCTTTCCAGCATCAGGACAGACGGCCCCCGATTGCTCCAGCAATTTAGCTTAGCTGATATGAAAAAAGCAACACTAAGAAGCATTCTTATCACAGCAACAAGATACAGCCAAGGCCTGGAAAAGAAAGGGAAACTGCCTCCTGAAGGATGGAAAGCATTGTTCTGCCATAGTAAATAGCACCAGCTGGGCTTTCAGATGTCTTCCTGTGGGCAGACTGCTGGGGAGAATCCACACTCTAAACATGCCTTGCAATAATTTACCCCAGATGCAAGTAAACATTTAAATTTTCAACAGCTAATAAATTGCAATATTTCTTAGACTGCTTGAATATGAGGAAGAATATAACAGATCAACCCGTTTCACTATCATTGGAAGAAGGAAGGGGATCACAAGCGTCACCCGCACAGCACTTCCTCAGTGCACACAGACCTGGTGTTCAAACCCAGGGAATTGGGTGGTCTCAAGTGACTCTAAAAGATTTAGAGTGGATTTACCAGCTCAGTTGTAGGTCTGCAAGCCACATCTCCTGGTCTCTTCAGAGGTCAGACCGTAGCACACATTCCTGCAGGCCCTAAAACTAGCACTAAATAAAATACAGAAGTTAAAAGTGACAACGCTGAGGGATACAGAATTCACAGAACCATTGAGGCTGGAAAAGACCTCTGAGATCATCGAGTCCAGCCTATGACCTACATCAAGGACATCAGCTAAATCATGCCACTAAGTGTAGCATCCAATCTTTTCTTAAATACCTCCAGGGATGGTGACTCCACCAACCTCCCTGGGCAGTCCATTCCAGTGGCTAATCACCCTTTCTGTGAGGAATTGCTTCCTAAGATCCAACCTAAACCTCCCCTGGCACAGCTTCAGGCCCTGCCCTCTCCTCCTGGCACTGGTTGCCTGGGAGAAGAGCCCAGCCCCCATGTGACTACAGCTTCCCTTCAGGTTGTTGTAGAGAGTCATGAGGTCCCCCCTGAGTCTCCTCTTCTCCAGGCTGAACAACCCCAGCTCCCTCAGCCTCTCATCACAAGACTTTCCCTCCAGTCCCTTCCCCAGCCTCGTCGCTCTCCTCTGGACCTGCTCCAGCACCTCAGTATCCTTCTGGAAGTGAGGGGCCCAGAACTGCACCCAGTACTCAAGGTGAGGCCTCACCAGTGCCCAGTACAGGGGCAGAATTACATCCCTAGACCTCCTGGCCACATGATTCCTGATACAGGCCAAGATGCCATTGACCTTCCATGCCACCCAAGCACATTGCTGGTAATATATGGTAGTTAAAATTAAATAGAAAACCTCACAAAGTAGCTACATACAATGTATACACAAAGTGCAAAAGAACAGCAGATAAAATTAATAATCTTCACAACAAATACCTTTTTCTCCTCTTCTCTTTCTGGGACTAATGCTTTTGCCAGTGCCTCTTCTATTGTAACAGCATCTCTGAGAAGAATCATAGAATAGTTGGGGTTGGAAGGCACCTTAAAGATCATCTAGTTCCAACCCATGAGTAAGGGGCACCTTCCACTGGATACAATCTAACAGGAAAACTATTCGGTTACAGCAGAAAACATCAAGTAAGACAATATAAAATTTGAACAGATTAAGCATGTTTGAAATAAGAAATTAAAAATAATTTTTCACCAGTTGAGGTGTTAAGAGGAACTGACCAGGGTGGAGAGTTACAGCTTTTGTTTATCAGTGGAAAGAGCACACATTCCTGAAGTGGGAGAATAAATAAAAAGACCCCATGTGTTTACAGAGATGATTTGCAAGCAATGGTAACATAAGTATTACAATCAGATGCATGTTAATTTCTCTGGGGGGAAAAAAAAAATTACAATCCACAGCAGTAAAACTCCAGAGGCAGGTAACAAGGAGACCCCAAGAAATACAAAGGAAGCAAGAACAGAGGTAAGACCTTTAACAGATGTGTCAGGAAATTCTGTGAGAGTTAAACTGCACAGGAAGCCTCAAAACATCTCCCAGATGGCAATATCTGTATCACACAGGCATCCCTCACAGCAGTGCTGGCAAAGACCCTTTACTGGAGGCCTCTTCTCTGACATCGGAGAAAGCTTCGTAAGCCTCACTTGAAAAGGGATTAAAAATGGAAGCGATCCAAGCAACCAGTGATACAAACTAAAATGAAAGTGTGATGCAGTTTGTGTTCTCTGCCTGTTTGGGGGGAGGGTTGGTTTCGTTTTGCTTTGGGTTTTTTATTATTTTTTTAAATCACCGCATCCCTATACTACACGAAAAAAAAGGATTTCTGAAGGGTGGGTGACTATGGTACATGGCATTACATCATCAAGAAGGACGTAGAGCTGGCAGCTTACAAGCTGTCATGAACAGCAGACTTGCATTTCTAACACCAAGAAAATAACCAGCATATGAAAACATAGTAACTCCAAAACATTTGTACTGCCGGCCTGTCTCCAATGACTGAAATGCCCAAGAGCTACCTCAGCACAAAGCAGTATAGAAGGAAACTAACTGGCTGTAAGAGAAAAAGCAAGCTGCACCTAGGAACATATATTCATTTTTTTTTTATTTGCACATGGACAAATAAATGCATATTAATACAGGAAAATTATCCTCTTATCTTCAGACAGTGATTCAGAGAAAGATCTTAACAGATAAGCCACACAAAGGCTTTGGCAATTCCCAATTACATCTTTCTACAAACAGCGAGCAAATAACACATATGACTGCATTTGATAATTAAGCATCTTTGTGTCTGTAAACTCTGCAGGAATGTTCCACTAAAATCTTACAAAACAACAAAATAATAAATAAGTAAAATGAAACAGTGTTGATGATTGGTAGGGAAGCATTTTGGACAAAGACACACTTGTTCATTAAACCTTACCAAGTCAAGAAGCCCATTCACATCTTCATCAGCATACCAGATTAGAGGCAGCAAAAACTTTAGGGAAAGTAAGGTTTTGTTTCTTGTAGGACTCTCGGTCAGCTGCTGTTCTAGGCCTACCATACTCTGTCTGTCGGTGGAAGAGTATTTCAAACAACATCCTGAAGCACAGTATAAGTGCAGATAAGAAAAATGGTTCTTGGAAATATGCCACCTAATTAAGATAAACCAGGCTTTGAATCAGATACTTGAAAAAAGTACACTTTGCCTTAACACCAGTGAGTTGTAGAATGTGTTTAACAACATGTTAATTCACATAGGCAGAAACACCTCTGTCAAGCAAGGACCTCTAGTCATAATTTAGACACTAAGCAGGAAGCCCAGTTTCTAGGATAATGCTTTGAAAGAAGCTTCTCAGCAACCACCCGAGTGCCTGTTCAGTGACATGTGAACGAACGTCCCATCACAGTGCAGTATGTGGCAGTAGGGCCACTGCTGCAGATGCCAGTCAGCTGGAGAAGCAGCTTTACACCTGTGGTCCACCACACTCCTCTAGCATCGCCTAGGCAAACAGCACAGCCGAGGACAGAGCCTGCCACCGCAGGAGACAACTGCTGCACCAAGGAGTTCTGTGGAGCTCCGATGGCAATTACAATTGTACTGCTTTGTGGGTAACAAAATGACCCTACAGCTTGTCACTGCGAAGTCATGTTCATTTTCAAGTGAACAAAACCAAGCTGATCTGCAAAGTGTACTGTCTCTAGTTTTCTAAGCTATAAATGAAAGCTGTACCGGGGTGGGGGGTTAAATGATAAATTGTCGTTTTATTTTACAGATGCTTTATGCTAAATGTTACCATGGTTACATCTTTTACATTAAATAACTTAATAAACAAGAGGGAATAAGAAACAATTACATCCTGGATTTTGCTTGTAATTTTTTTTATATGTCAGGTTGTTCTGTTTAGTTTTGGGTAGTTTTTTAAGGTACTGACTAACAAGATTGGTCGTATTGTCTAACTGGTAATAACATTATGGCAGTATTAACAGCAATATTTGTATGCAACTGAATGTCTAATACATATATACTTCAGTGAGACAAAAATTTCTGCCTGCTCTCACAATGTACCTTTCGATGTAGTCAGAATTATCTTAGAACCTAATGTTACAGAAATCTCTAGCTATATCTCAGCAGGGGTTTTAAGAAAAATCTATTCATTATCATGTTTAATCTGGGAATATATAGTCCATGTGCAGAAATATCTGCAAGCCAATGTAGAGAATAATTAAATGGTTATGTGTACATTTAGCTTATTTGTATTAAGTAGGGAAATAGCCTTTTTTGAAGGTCATTTCTTCAGTCTTAAATAATTCAAACTCAAGCCACCTGGTTTTCATTTCCTGGCATATTCCTTCTGTCTCAGCTGCACACTGTGCTAAAAACAAAGGCTCCATTCTTTAATTGTGAATATCAGATGCCTTTAACCTTCATTCAGTTGCTAGCAGCTTGGAATGTGAAAAAGCTAATATACAATATCCTCTTTTACTAGCTAAAATAATAAATGGCTGGTTCCATTCCTTTTATCAGCTGGGCTCAAGATCTGCAGATCTTTGGAGACTTAAGGCTTCAGCAGAGGGGGGAAAAAAAAAAAGTATGGCTTTCAAGACTAAATCAGTGTACTTGAACACAGTTCTGTTCTACTGTTTTGGATGACAAGCAGGGATTGAAGGTCAGTATTTCTAAATTTACCTAAGAAAAGGCTGAAAATAAGTCACCTCAGACCCTTGTCACCCTACAGTGGTTAGCAGCCTGTCACACCTGGTCTCAATCAAAAGCCAGAAATGATTGACATCTTGTCTATTCAAAGGCTTGTATCCTCCACAGTTTTAATATAAAACCAGTAGAGAGCATCAGGACCAGTGAAAGATGGCATTCTTCAGTGAGAAATGCAGAGGACATGGTGGGAGGAATTACTTGTACAGCTCATTGAATCAGTTTATTAGCCAGCTCCATGCAGAACATGATTGCTAATAAAGCAAGGAAATACTTATCTATGAATGGAAAGGAACACTTAAATATTAAGTTGACCAAACGGTCTCCTGCTTGGGAAAGGAAGAGAAGATCGAGACTGAATAAACAACTGGATGTAGACTCTGGAGAAGATCTTAAAAACAAGTAAGCATTTTCATCTCTTTTCAGTGACAAAGCAAGCTCTAATTATGATCACTATCACGAGGGGACAGAGTAATTGACTGGAGACCCCCCCAGCCACAGTCTTGGGATGAACAGAACAAGTCCATTAATTTACTCCCTCATTTATTCACAGTTCATAAAACATTTGCTGCTGGTTTGCCTGCAAATAAAACAACTTACGAGTAACCTCCAGAACATTTGGTCTAAGGCTTGCATTAGGAATGATTGCACTTAACTGCCTAAGGAAGAGGCAATCCTCATCCCAGTGGTGAACTCTATCTCTTAACCAGACTTCTGGGAGACCTTAACAAGGCACACAACAGTTTCAAAGAGTACAACTGGGAGGGAAAGCACAGGGAAGGCTGCAGTTTAAAGCATGGGGGCCAGAGGGAATGCCAGCACTGGAGGTCAGGGGCACCAGAAATCTTTTCCAGCTGCTACTAGCAAGACTCAAAGCTCTCCAGCATGCAGCATCACACTGATCTACAGATTGATATTTTAGATCACAGAGAGAGTCACCTTTACTTCTTCCCTTTTTAATCAACTAGCAAAGGGTGAGAGTCTGCACTTGGTTCACAGATGTGTATTAAATAACAGGCAATCACTTTACTCACACATCAACACTTCCCACATTTTCTGAAGAACCACAGATTTGAAAGCTGTTTCCAATCCCACCCCAGTGCCTTAGTAACAGGGGTATTCATTATAGCAGCTTAAATACAGGGAAAATATGTTGCTTAGCTTGGAGAAAAATGTGTAGGAGAATAATCAGTGTGATGCAACACTGTCTGAAACTTGATTTCACAACAGTCATTGCACCAAAAGGTTTAAGTGGCCTTAAGAGACAAACTTGTGAAAAGTAACAGAGAAAAAACTTGTACCATGTAATCTCTTGGAGTCACACAGATGTAAAATTGGTAAGGGAAACACTTTGGTTTGGTTTGCCTGTAGATACTGAACAGAATGTATGCCACAGTGATAACAAACATTCTTAATGTTTCCTATCATTTATTGTTAGGAGCATTCTGTTTAATACAACCATACCAAACTCCAGTTTTTCTTAACACACACATTAGAAGCTATTTCATCATGAACCATTTTCTTGGAGAGCAGAATTATTTCACTGACAAGAACAAAATTTTGGAAATCTGTCTTGCTAATTTTTAAGGACTCTCACATGTAATTTTACTTTAAAATAATCACATCCATGCTTTGCTGCTGCACAACTCTGAAATTCTGTAAAAAAAAAAATCTCAATCTTATGCTAGACATCAAGTTTCTGGTCATGTGAAAAAAATGCCGCTCCTTGAGCAATCTCAGTCTCTGAAAAAGGTAAATTAACAATTACCTTACGTCTGTAATGACAATTGCCAATGCATTTTGGAGTTATTTGGAATCATTTATTTACTACCTTAAAACTCATTGATACTGCCTCAAAGCAGGAATTCAGGCTGGAAGTTCTGTGGTGCTTTGGAATAAGCTCTCTACTGTTCCCTTTGAAGGTACACACAGAACAGCACCACAGAAAATTGAGCATTTCAGTTAACTTCCTGGCATCCCCTTTCCTTGTCTTGACAGGAACATCTTGACAAGCTCCACCTGACTCCTACAATGACTCTACTATAGGATCAAGAAATTGAATGGAAAAAGCTGCTGAACAGGCTCCATCTCCACTTCACTTGGCACAGTAACAGCCCACATAGATCAGGCTGGGCAAGGAAGATGGGTATCAACCTTGCCAGTAGAGATACACACGCACACTGTACTCCCTAGTATTTACCAAAACAATTTAGTTTGGCAACTATATTCTTCAAGACCTCCCTGCACCTGGCACACTCCAGCCTGAGCAGCGGAAGCAGGGTGAATTTCCAGCTGTGACCGACCATCCAGAAGTGGTGCAGTTAAGAGAGTGCAACAGAGGCAGAGAATCCCTCTTCATCACTCTCACTGCCACCACAGATAGCGTGCCAAAGCATGCAGGGGTGAAGAGAAGTGTGATACAGACACGGGGCGGGAAGTGTACAGCTTTCAGTGCAGGGAATGAGGGGTGAGATGCAGGTTAGATAGAGGCCATGGAAAAGTGAAGTGCAACTGAAGTGGGTACAACCAAATCAGAACCAGAGGAATGAAGGGGGTGTACATGTATGAAATTTAAATGATACGGAAGTATAGAAGCAAGAGAATCCAACTAAGGGTGAACATAAAATTGAGGGAACATCAAATCGTAATCTTTTGCTCTCTCACAAAGTAGCTCAGACAAAAACACACACAAAAATTCTCCCAACCTTTTAGGATTAGCATACCTTAAGGATAACTGCTGGCCTTAGCTAATTTTAGCCTCACCCACTCAAGTCTTTAAACAGGCACAATTTGATGGAGAAGTTTCGACTGTAAGGAAATGTAGGTATACAGGAAACTGTGGCATACTTTGTCCCTTTAAAAAGGACCAACTAAAAAAATCAGTTACAATCAAGAATCACATTAAGTTGTAAAATCAAATATTCCAAACTAGGGAAAGCCCAAGGCAGCATTGCTTACTGCAGTATGGCTTATGCTCTCTAAATTCACTGCCCCTTTACAAATGCACCATTGTAACATTTAAAAAAATAAATATAAATAACACATACCTTTTTTTTTTCTTCCCTATAGCTCCCTCCACCTTGCTTCACATACTGGATGAGCCTGTTCGGAAGAATCAGGGCTGTCAGTGAGGCTTTTGTCCATAGAATTTCTTTTGCAATTCACATATAAAGTTAGGAGCTAAATGCAAATCCCGGGGGACTGGGGGTAAGCTGTGAAGGAAGACTTGGTTCCCTTTATAAAGAAACCTTAAAGAAGTTGAGAGACTCTCTGGGCATTCAGATTGTATGATCATACTTGTATTTACCAACCACCACACAGTAATTCTGTGGCACTGCAAACTGCTCAGTTGCCAAGCCATGTCACATCTACCATTTCGTGAACAAGCAGCAAACGGCACAAGTAGATCTTTGGTTTGCTTAGCCTAGTCTGTTTTTCTATAGTTACATCACAATTAATAATTAATGGCATTTAAATAGCAGTGACCCAATCTTTCCATTCGTTTAAACACTCTGCTCTTTGTTGTCCAGAAATCAGAAACCTGCAGGTGAGGGCCAGCCAAAACCTCAGAGTAAAACGTGCCCTTTCACTAATGATTTTAATCTGTACTGGAAAAGAAACATGTTTGTCTACAGATGGAGAGATATCATAGTAGTTTATCTAGGTAGTTACTTCCTTCCCCAAAACTTCTTGCCCTTGGGTGGAACACAAATGGAAATTAGTATTCTTAGATATTGTCCCCTTAATCTGACTGCGTTAAATAAAACCTGGTACGGTTGCTAAACAGAGGAAAAAATCTTTAAGAGCTGCTGTGGGCTCCTATAAAGTCACACCAGGCTATGAACCAGAGATGGTCTTTTTATGTAAGGGGTTTCACAGATCCACAGAACTCGTGGCGGGGAGGGGGGGCGGTGGGGAAATGGCTTACTGATGACACTGCATATAAAGCACTTCAATACTGCTCTTTCAAACTCTTATTTCATAACAAATACTCAGGACATCAAAAAAAAGCAACAACAACAACAACACACCCACAAACAACAACAAAAACCCAACAACTACACAAAAAAAACACAAACAAAAAAAACCCACAAAATACAACCCAACAGATGAATAGAACACATTACTTTATGTACAACTCTCATCAAACAGATCTCCTTCCCATTTCCCTCCTCCTCAGGAAAGACAGTATCTTCCTCAAAATGATTTTTGAAAATACTTTTCAGAACTGATGAGCTTGAAAGATACAAAAATAAGAACAAGCTGAAGATGCTCCCCTCCATCATCCTAAATAAATTTTACCACTTGAATTATTTTAAAAAGTGACTATTTTGTTAAGATGCATCTGAAAATCCTGAGTCCTACCTGTTTCAGAGTTCTTTTCTGTCTAGACTCTCAAAACTCAAGTGGTTTGGGTTTTTTTTCAGCCCTCCACTCTCTATTGGCATTTCCTTGGTCCTGTCCTGGCAGAACTACTGAAGAAATTAAGATGGCAGGCCATCTGTAATACAAACAATATTATTAAATGAGAAAGCAAAGCACTAGAAACAGACTAGAATGCACGTTACCCTCCAGGGGAACAGTTCAGCAATGAAGAAATTCCAGCTGTTTCCACCTAATAAATTTTAGAACAAAACACACTGCTGAAAAAAAGTAACTTTTTTCATTTCCTAATAAATTAGTACTTTCATAAAGAGTTGCTGTCACGCCATCTCAAGCCCTGGACAAAACCATAGGCCTTGAAAGGTAGGCTGGGATTTTCTTCTCCTAACAGTTAAAGAAGATCACATTTACTCAGAGCAGCAGTCAGCCAACAAGACTGCACTGACCTTGCTAAAATGGAACTTGATCATTCAACTCGGACCAAGGACTCTCAGAACAAAATGCCCGATAGACAGCTCTTACCTCTTGTTATAAACATACAATAATGTACAATACTCCTGGAACGATGTGACCTTGTGTCCTACGTCATTTACTGTCAGATATCAAGAGCTTCTTTTTAGTACATGAACAGAAGAAAAAAATAAAAAAATCAGAAGAGAAGATACAACTCTTTTCCCATTTCAAGCTGAAGCATTTCCTGTGTCTTACACACACTTATAAATTGCCCCATCTCAGGTGCTGGGGAGATAAGTTTCCTAGCTCTTTATGAGAATTATAACACAGCCTCTAAGTCTTATTTGGCTTTTTGTACAGTCAGACACAACCAAAGACATGCTAACTGTGATTAATATGCGTAATTTGTGCAACTGATTTCATACATACAATTCACAATAAACTGCTTAACTTCTGAAAATTTAACAAATCTAAACTGTCCCCACAACTGGGACACTGTGGTTGAAGCAATAACAAGCAGCAATTAAACATTACTTTTTCCATTAAAATAAACTGCCACTACTGCAACTGCCAGCCAGACCACAGCTACATTACTGCATGACAAAGATACACACATTAACTACAGTTGGTATATTTTTCTTATTTATTCAAAAGCTAGAGGATGACAAAAAAAGGTTAAAATGTTTTATGCCACCTATTTATTACATGAACAAACACTTAATCCAAATGGACTCGTTTTACAAGCCCTTCTGTCAAAAACCACACACAAATAAGGTTTTATACACAAATGTTTATTTCTCAAATAAACTTCCCCTTTAAACACAAGGAATGAAATCTAAATCTTCATAAAGATGAGTCCAAAATGAAAACCCTCCAGTACTTTATAATCACTGTTTGCTTGGTCACTACTGGTTTTAACTGTTTAACATCAAAAAACAAGGACATATTTAAAAAATCATGCTACTGGATTCCTAGCTCTGCCTCTGACCAGCTCTATACTGATCTCCAATGGTTTAAAATTTTACATCATCAAATTTGAAGCATCTAACTGAAGAACAGCTGTGCATTAAACACAAACAATTGAACAAGATAATTATAAGATGTAATCAAGTTCATAACGAATATAGGTGTTCTTTTCATCATTATAGATTCTTGGATAATGTGCTATCAGAGCATCCTGTGATCCGATGTAGATCGAATTATAAATCTTCCAATAAACGTCTCTGACTTTCCTGGCAGGGTGAAACAAACCCTAGAAAACAAAACAGAAAAAGATTCATCAGAAGTTTACAATCTAAATGTCTTGTTATTGAATTTAATGAATATTTGCACAATATACATTTAAAAACTAATTACAGTAACTAACACCACTTATAATGAAGGCACACTAGATGTGTCACTGCCAGCTGTTGTGACTATATAAAGTCTAAGTAGTAACAAAATATTATTTAGACACACATTTTCTTATCTTTTTTTTTCTGCAGGGAGAAAAATCTATGAATGCATTTCTAGCTTTGCATTCTTTTAAAATAAAAATTAAAACCTGCTATAGTACATTTGATTGGAACTAAGTATTAGCTTTGTCTCTGCTAATTGGGATCTGTGCAGAGAGCTAGAGAGGAATTATATGAGATAAGCTATTATTAAGCCTAAAAAAAATGAGCAGAAAGTGAAAGCTCTAGAAAGAAGGTCTACATAATAAGAATATACAACTAGCATTTGCAAAAAAATACTCTGTGCAAGAGACTTTTCACCTTCCTACTGATGTATCTTTATGCTGAGGCTTCCCACATAAAAAAACGAGTGAAATTCCTTATCTGCAAATAATTAATAAAATGCTGTCCTATCTTCTCTACATTGTTCCGCGTTACATTCCTCCTCACTTCCCACCTGGTACGCAAGTTTAGATTCTATAGCCAAGGCAGCAAGAACTGTTAGGTGCAATTACACAGAAAAGGAGATTTCAGATTTTACCAACACGTACATGCTTAAAGAAGCTGAACTGACTAGAGTTGATGGAATGTCAGAAATGCTGATCAAAGCAGTTTTCTAGTACTTCACTCTTACACAGTTCTAAATGTCACTAGCCAAGACAAACAGTAAGACAAATACTGTTGATTTAGTATTAAGCCCATCTATTTATCTCGCTTGTTAGTTATCTCATAACCCCTTGCACTATTAATTTATTCCCCAGTCATTAGTGTCCTCAAAATCTATGAGGCTCTTCCATTTATAAATCATTTTATTTTAGCCAGTGTATATTTTAAGTTATCTGCTACTTCTATACAAGTTCCTCAATGTAATCAGCTACCTCGCTATACCCAAATCTGTTTGGTTATTTCTATTATGCAAGTCCTTGGTACAGAACACCATGTTTAAATAATACATTAAAGAGACAAAAAGCCACTGTGTTTTCCTTTGCTGGAAATCATCTCCAGTTGAATTTTTTGTCTCCTGGAAAGAAGTGTGCTAACTGCTGTCCCTGCTATCCCAGCATACACTAGGGCATACCTGTAAACAATACTGCAACATTCTGCAGGGACCAATAGCAACTCTGAGGCCTTCCAGAGCACCCATAACTGCTTGAATGACGTGAGGAGAGGTCTCGAACACATTAGGCCATACGTAATTTAACAAGTGATTAAGAGAATCTTCACAGCCAAACCCATAAACACCCAAAGACATGTGTTGCACCACTGCACTGGCTGTTTGTCTGTGTACAAGATCTCTGCAAAGAAAACAATGGTCTGTTAATAAATTATACTTAGAAGCAACATAGCATAGTATTTCTTTTCAAATAACTCTTTTTTTTGGGGGGGGGGGGGTGGAAATATACACTTTTAATCCGTATTTAGTGACAGTAAGAGGCAGAGGAACAAATTTAGAGGAGGAGGAGGAGGAGGAGAAGGAGGAAGGACCTTTCTGACAAATTACTCTGCTCTATTTCCAGACAGAAATACTAAAAGAAATTATCAAAAGCAGTTTAAACATAAGTAGTCTTGGCTCATTTATGCTCGTATCATATTAATCTTCAAAAGTAGTAGTAAAATAATACAGAATCTAATAATAAATATAATCTGAATTATGTGCAGACATTGGCTTGCAAACTCTGCTGTCATTTAACATCTTTATGCAAACAAGGACTCTATGCGTATCTGCTGTCATTAAGAGCCACCTACATACTTAAGATGTACAACTATGGCTAATGGTATCCCAGGTAGAAAGAAGTGCACTCACCTGTCCATTAAAGCATCTTCAAGCAATGGTGTAACAGCATAAATGTAATCTTTTCCCATCTCTCCAATGTATTCAAACAGGAAAGAAAGAGATTTTAACACACCATTCTGGACATTCAGTTCTGGAACTCTGTATTCATTCATGAGTGCAGGCAGCACTGTGAAAGGTGAGCATGTTTCAGCTACAATAGCAATTGCTACTGTAGTACACACTCTGTTCTGCCTCTCCTGTACTTTCAAGTTATTTAGTAGCGTAGCCAACACATCATGAGGTCTAGAAGAGATAACATACACATCTGTGTCAACAGATCTAGTGGGGATTTGGATAAAATTAGTTGAGTTTCAAACACCAAGTGGCAGAAAAGCATGGCACAGCCCTTACAAAAAGTTTAGGTAACTTGGAAACAACGTAACTGTGAACAGCTTAAGCAACTGCATGATCTTATTTTAATATATTTTTTAAAGTTTTTGTAGACTTTGCTTTTTTCCTGCCTTCTGTCCTGCCCCTTGTAAACTCTGGGGTACAGAAGCAGCCTCCCCACTACTACTCTGATCCCACAGGTAATTACAAAGATATAAAGTCATACACACTGACAGAGATGGGCAATGTCCTGTATAGGTAAGTGCAATGATGGCACTCCTCAGCTGCTTGCTGTAGCTCATTAAGGCAGATGGGAATTGTACTTCGTTCTACAGTTTGATGACTTACAGTATCACCTTAGTGTCAAAAAATTCTTTGCAAAGCAGTAAAAGTATTGATTTGGGGAAAGATAAGAGATGTTACTTAAAGGAGTGTTTATGAAAGAATACAGAGAGGGTCTGAATGCCTATCACGGTAGAAAAAAAAAATTCATGTAACCTACTAGACTCTAACCTTGTTCATCTACAAACTTAGTTCAGAAGTGCAGCACTCTTCATGAAGAACAGGTGACTATTCTCCTTACACAAAAGGAGTAAAATGAAGCCTACACATTTAACATGTTAAATGTAGAGAAGTTTTAATATTTCTCACCAGAAAACATCATCATCACTGTCAGGTGACCGTGTGTGGAAGTGGACAAGCATTAAGCAACTTACCCAATGGCTTTTGCAATATAACCAAAAGTGTTCACGGTGGCTCTCCGGATAGCTTTCTTGTGAGCTTTTAATAACTCAAGCAGTTCAAAGCAGATCCTCATCCATTCTCTTGCAGAAACGTATTCTGCACCTCTGAAAGAGAAGTCAGAAGTTGTAAAGTAGAAGATGTTAGTAGTTCTTCAATAAAATCACATATACTGCAGCACCTTCCACTTGCTATCAACAGAGGAATACTACTTAATCCATTTCCTTAATTAGGTATCTGTTAACAGAGTTAATGGTTGAATACACTGGTTAACAGCATGCTCAAAATTTACTATACTGACTGCATTCTAAGTTTGCACAACTTGACAACATACACAGACTTCTTACAAAGTGTTTGCAAAGTAATATAAGTACAATACATTCAACAGACCATCTGCAAATATTTCATCTTAAGCTTTATGTACAACTGAAGAAATATCAGGAGATATGAACATAAATAGCCAGAATGCCAAACCTAATACTCAACTTTAGCTTCTGCTACAGCAATTTCTCAGACACAGGATCAAATATTTTATCATTAGTCAGCTTACCTGTCTGCAATGCGCCCAACAAGATCAATACAATTTTCCTGTACTTTCTCATGTCTGTTCTTCAAAATAGGTGTAAGTCGTGGCAGCAAATCTTTGATTGGTGGTGTCATCTTGTGCATACCTATTGAATTCAAATAGGTGTGTTTAGTTTTATATTACTTTTTCATTTTGTTCTGGAATAGACATAGAATCTATCCACAAACATACCTATAACATTCACAATAGCCTTAAGTGCTCCGAGTATGCTGCCCAGTACTTCAGGATATTCTTCACCCAGGTACTCGTACAACACAACACCCAAGTGTCCCATCAGTTTTTCCTACAAACAAGTAAAAAGATTTAGAAGGCTTTTATTCCTCCCCCCAACCCCTTCTCATTACTTTGACATACTACAGCATGGTACTACTGCTTTGGTAGGGGAAGTCCGTACAGTACCTCTTGACAAGTCTTCATGACAACTGCAGTACGAGAGATCAGGTCAGCAGCCTGCTGCCTAACTTTAGCTGATTTGTTGTTCAAACGCCACAAAACTGTACCACAGATTTGTGGCAAGTAGGGTTTAACTCTTTTCCCCAGAGCATTAACCACTGTGCCAAAACCATTCAGCATCACAGAATCCTGAGTGTGAAAACAAGAACAAAAATCAGACCAAGAGCAACCCTACATTTTAACTGAACTTGATACAATCTAAAATTGCTATTAAAATGCTAACATTCCAGAGCTCATTTCTGGATTTCAGTGATTAGTGCACTGACTCCTAAAAAAAAGATTCTAAAAATCAAGCTTAGAAATACACATTTCTGTTTAACAGTGAGCTAGCTTATAGTTAAAGTGAACCAAATACTCAATACCCTTGGCCATACCTCTGTGGTCTGTTCCTGAAAGGCATACAAGATGCCATCAATAAGTTGTTCTTCCAGTTTATGATCAATGTCTGCTGCCCCTAGATTTCCCATTATCTTCTCAATTGTCTCCATGACCATTTTTCTGTACTGCTCAGCCTCATCTTTCAGATCATCCACAATTCTAGAAATAATTTCTGCTGCTCCAACTTTATTTGCCAGCTCCACAGTTGTATCAACCAACTGAAATACACAAGTGTTAAGTAAGCAAGCATTGTTAAAATCTACTTTGTACATCTTGAAAATATATTTCCCTAGTATGAAGAGGAGAGACAGCATCATGCACATTAAGCCCACTACAAACAACTGGTTTTACCTTTAGAAAGCATGCAATGTTCTTAACACCACAAATGGGGTCAGCTACCCCACCATACAACTGATATACTCATTCATGTATGTAAAGGTCTTTATAATCTCCTAAGAACCCGTGAACCTTCTAGCTTCTATCTTCACTACTACTCCAAACAAAACCCAGTTGCAGTTGATACAAGACAAAATTAAGTATCTAGCCTGAATGAACACAATAATGGGAATTTTGCTTAACTGTAAATAATTTTCCAACTGAAAATAATCAAAATACCTGTCTGTAATTTCTTCTGTCCAAGGCCATTCGGTGCTGCCAGAAGTGTTTAAAAAAAGGAGGCAAGATTTCTGTTTTAATGTAGTTTGCTTCAACACCATCCGTACCACAACACTGCTTTACCACCTGGCAGGAAATAAAAAGCCAACACATTTAATTCTGCCTATTGTTTGAAGGTTGTTTGTTTGTTTTAGTTTGATTTTCACTTTTTGATTAAGAAAAGGGTAAACCGGACATATCTGATATTAATGCAAGAACCATTCTGACATACCTTCAACACAATTTTTTTCATCTCTTCATCAGGAGACTGGAACTCTCTGATGAGGATTAGCATGACTTCTCTGGTGTAATAGTTTGCATACTCAGCATCCATGAGTGGAATCAGGTAACCAATAGCCTTCAAAAAGGCAGCCAAACCCTATTTAAATGCAGATACTAATGAGTTACAGAAGATATACATCCATTTCAGTTCAAACAAACAAACAGTATTTTAGATATACCTTTCCTCTGTGTTGACGTATACCCTTCCATAAAGGCTTCAGAACAGAATCAAATGACTCGATACCATAGGGAGTAGCTGCCTCAGCCAAAGCAGCAATAGCCAAAGCACTGATGGTGCGAACTTTTTGCTGCTCATCTACCAGACCTGCAAGAGAATAGTGTTTAGTACCACTTCTTGTGATTTAAATTCAAAGTTGCAAAAAACAGAGGGGCTGTACAAAAGGGATTAACTTATTTTCAGGAAAACTGAACCACTATCCCTGTTTCAAAGTCAGGTAAACTATTCCTCAGTGACAAAAGAACACACAACACAAGGAACTTGTTATCACTGTTGTCTCACTGAGGTCTAAAATTTTTTTCAAACGTAAATAAATATTTTTTGCCTGTAGAAGGCAAAGAACTTACCATGTTCAATAATTTCAACCAAGCTCCTGAGATGAGGCAAGATAGCACAACCCATAAGAATAGCAATCTGCTGTACAATCTTGATACCAGTATGCCTAGCCTGCCAGGATTTTTTGCTTTTACAGACAGCTTTCAAGAAGGGTAACAGAGAAGGAATGCCCAAAGCAGAGGCAACAACAGCAAAGGCTCGAGCGGTTGTATTTCGCACATATTCATCCATGTTATCAATATCGGGTCGCATCGTGGAGATCATTGTGGCCAAACCAGCAGCCTGAAGGAAAAACACACAAAACACACCAACAGGCTTTATGAACAGTAGTAAATTTTCTGCCATGCCTATAAACATGCAGTTTTATGTAAGCTAACTTGCTGCCTTTATGAAAGATGGAACTTTACCTTAGCCAAGTTTGAAATAATTTCTCTGCCTTCCACTCTAGCATAGTAGTCTTCATCAATCAGCAATGGTTCAATGACAACAAGGATCTGAAAAAGACAAACAAATTACTATTTGCTTTCATTAATACTTTTAGTACTGTTTCTGGCCCTACCAGATCCCTACCAGACAAAGATGATTCCATACATCCAAGCTTAAAGCTTTATGATGATCAGAAAAATTTTAATCTATTATGCAATTTTTGCAGATCTTTGCCTTTAAAGGACCTGGCCTGGAAACACTACCTAGATCAGCTAAGATCCCCTTCCCAACCCCAAGCGTGCATATATAATTTTTTACATCCGACCTTAACACTATGAAACCCACACTTCAATCACACAAGAACTACAAAGTCTGGCTTAAGAAGAAACAGGATAGTCAGTTATATTAAAAAAAAACTATGGTATCCTTCTCTTCTGATATGCAAAAAAAAAAAATATATAAAAAATACAAAATATAAAAAAGTATAGAATATATAAAGATAAGAAAAAGCAAATCAAAGATGAAATAGAAAACTGCAACAGACCTTGTGCACATACGGTCGAACCAAGTCATCCAGTTTGTAAAGAATTCTGTCAATGACTTTGACAAGCAAGTGGCGCTCCTGATCTTCAAGGGTTGGTGACATCAACAGAGGCAGAATCTGATTAAACAACGGCCCTGCTCCAAATTCCCGCGCTTTATCAGTAATTTGTCGCAGCGCAGCCTAAACCAAAGCAAACAGTCTGTTAGTTAAAATAAAGAAACAACACTGAACAATTTCAAGATCAGTAGATAATAACCAAGTTAAAATGCAATTCACTGTAACTACAGGCTTGCTCCTACCACTGCAAAGCTCTACTTCCATTTTATGCTGATATGGCTAAAAACATGTGTGAAAAGAAATACACTGATGTCAGCTCCCAGGTGTTCAATTCCAAGAAGAGAATGCTCTTGGTCTCATATTAGGAATATTCCATGTCAGAAGTATCTTATACAGCACTTACTTGAACCTAGGCAGCTTGACGCTGTTGTCAATTTAGAGCAAAACTGTGCAAAAAGACTGCTAACATATTACATAATGTGTAAGGCTGAAACTTAACTAAGAGCTACATTGCTAATTTAAGTGTAAGAAGCAAAATCCAGAAAATTACAAAGCCCTAGTAAGGAAAAAGCACTATGAATCTAGTTTCTCATCACTGCAACAAAACAAGAAATTATATAAGCCACATACTACTTAGTGACTGACATTACTGCACAAAGAACAGCAATACTAAGCTACATTGAACGACAAATGGTCACACAGACACAGAAGAGGAACAAAGAACTAAACAGATATCCAAGTTTAGGAGATTAATTTAAAGAGAATCTTATGGACAACCAGAAATAAACCTGAAAACAAATGCAGATTTTTGAAATATGAAATTATATAATTCCATCTGACAATTCATCTTACCTTTCTCATGGGAGGTGTGCCGTTCTTGATTTTCAGAAGTAATTTCATTATTTTTCTCTCCTTCTGTTCTTCAGGACTCAAAGTTGATTCGTCAACATCAACCTACAAGTAATTCCAGGGAAATAAACAGGCATTACTACATATTCAATAGAAAACAGAAAATTTTTATCAGCATAAGTGAAATCTCATTTACCAGCAGTTTATCAAAGTACTGGATATCATCTGGTTTTAGGAAAGGAAGGTTGCCAGATGGCTGATCATTAACACTCTTCATAGTCCGGTCTTCCGTCTGCATGTGGAATCCAGTCATACCACCCAAAGGTGTCGGCGTCGCTGTAAGCTTACGAGCTGGAGTGCGAATAGGTACATAACCAGCTGGTGGAGGAAGAACCTACCAAATCAAGAAAAAAAATTATCTTATCACGGCAGGTACAAAAAGAGAAAGCTATCAAATAAATAACAGTACTAAAATTATTTTCCATTTCATTTGTTGGGGGATTTGTGTGATATCAAATCCGTTTTCAGAGCAGTACAAACAAAATCACCATGACGTGCTTATATCGACAGTGTTTCGGGAGAAAGCTCACCTCCACTGCTGAGAGCTTGGATAATAAACTTTGAAGTTTCTTTACAAAGTAAAAAACAAAGCATTTTGATATCTGTATCAACACAGAATACTTGCTGACTTCAAATTTGTGAGTCTCTTCCATACCTTTGTACATCTAGACTTACTATCTATTCAGAGTTCATTTCTGACCTTGAGGGGCATTCCCAGTATTGAGAAGCAGAACAAAGAGTGGCCTTTGAGATTACCTTTAATTCTCCCTTTCTAATGGATTTACGGTAAATAACAGTAACTGAATCAAGCAAATATCTACAATCAATAACCAATACTTAATGTGAAACATTCTACATCTAGGACAATCTAGTTTAAAAAATAGAATATTTAAAAAAAAAAAAAAATCCCCTAGCAAAAAGCACCACACCACACAACACCACAACCAAACACCAACATCGTGGTCCGTTGTATTTTAATCCAGATGAATTACCTTATAGCCCTCTGGAAACATAGCATCCAATTCTTCATCAGAAAGTGGTCTGTTTCTCTCATCTATTTCCCTTTCCCAACGCCAAGCCTGCAGCTGCTCAGGAGTCATGCTCATGATGTGACCTATATCCAAATTATAAAACAATTCTTTTTTATTTAAATCTTCTTTATGTTCAAAGAGGTGACTTGTTTACTTAATCTTCAAATGTTCTCTTGAACCAGTTTCCATAGCATTTGAAATCTGTGGCCAGTAAATATTAAACTTTCAGAGGGCTCTTTATCATTTTTTTATCAATCAAATTTAACAGGAACAGGCATTTAACCTTAGTCTTGATTCCCCTCCGGAACTGAGTTGCCGTGGGCGTTAAAAATGGTAAGCTAAGCATATACCAGCTTCTTTCACACAGGCAGGAGAACATGTTAGGAAGAAGTCTATTTCTAAATATGATACAAAGATAAATGCTTCATTTCCACAAAAAATGAATCTTTGGAGAATGGACTGGGCTTACCTGGTGTAGGAGTTGCCATGTTCATAGCTGGTGTACCAATGGGTGTTTTCCCAGGTGTCAGAACAGGAGTGCTGCCACCCATTTGGCTAGCAGGTGTTTCATCCCATCGTGACTTTCTTTTACTTGCTCCTGGGGTTGGTGTCTCACCAATTGAGTCACCACCTCTATCTGTACGAGGTGTCTCAGCCCATCCACTGCCATGTCCCGGTGTATCTAAGGGGGAAAAAAAAAAATAATAAAAATTTAAGCCACAAAATTTTTGCAGAAAGCTGAATGGTGCGTCCTCCAACTATAGTATCAATTTCAAAACCCTTTTCAGTATCTCACCCTCATGTCTACACAACAAGTATCAAACACAAATATGCTACACAAAAAGTAAAGACTACTTTGGTAAATATTGAAAAACCACAGACACCACATGAAAAACATCCAAACAGAACTCCCTTTTATAAAAAAAGCCTATCATATTCTTGCTAAATTCTGTAAAATACAAAAGAACTCAGATAATCTAGAAATTGGACAAAGTACTCCACATGCTCCCTTGATAAAAGGATTAAGGAACAATGGTGCTTTACTATTCTCTGACACATGAGCCTAGTACAAATCAGTCCAGTGAGAAAATGCATCCAAAATGTTTTAATGCTAACATCTTCAAAAAAATTAAACCCTTCAAAGCCACACACAAATGTATCATGAAAAACAATTAAATGCAAGCTCCTTTATTATATCCTTTACACATAAGTCCCAGTCTGCAGTAGGCACTAGATATACCACAAGACTTTGATTCAATTTTTGAGCTGAGGTGCTTTCACAGATGTAAGTTCAGCCAAGAGGCAGAAATCAATGCCACAAACTCCAATAAAAACACTCTTTCACATCAACCACTAGATGTCACAATAGAATTACTTCTTGCCTGAATCTACTGTTCACTTAAGGCGAAAAAATCCTATGCTATTAACCATTCAAAACTTATTACACTCTTTACAGTTTGCCATAAATACCTCTTTCTGTCTTCGGTGTTTCATCCCATCGATTTTTACGTGCACTGGAAGTGGCACCTCCATGGCCTGGTGTTGCATGACCAGGTGTGTCCCTTCCAGGTGTGGCAGCTCCTGCTGGTGTATGACTGGGAGTTGGATCCCATATTTTAGAGCCTGGGGTAGCACCAGGAGTTTCACTACCCTTTGCACGGCCTGGAGTTTCATCCCATCGCAGAGATGGTGTATGTCCAGGAGTCTGTACAACACAAACCAAAAGTATTAATACCTCTCATGCTATACAGTAAAAACTGCTAGTTACTCTTTTTTAAAAAAGTAAGAAGCTTCCAAAATTCATGACAATTAGCACTAATAATATCCTCTATAGATAAGTTCGTGAACACTAGGATTGTTACCTCTGCCTGATCCCAACTGGATAATTTTTTAGGTGTAGCACCAGGGGTCTGGTCAGCAGTCTGATCCCAACGCCGTTTGCGTTTTGAAGGTGGCTGAGATGCAGCTCCATTGACGACTTTAAGCTCTCCAGCTTTAGCTTTTTCAGCTAGTTGTTGCCTAATTTCCCTCTATTCAAGGGCACAAAAAGACAAACATTAGAAATAGATTTCTTAAGGCCTCTTCAGATTATACCTTTAAATGAGATTTTTCAGCTCTATCATCCATTATGCTATTTTTGAGGTTTTGCTCAAATAGCATCAAATCAGCTACTCTTTTAATTCGAGTTCAATTTATTTTCAAATTCTTCTGTGCTGACAGAGAGATATGCTTGGAGAGGCTTTTTAAAAAATGAGTCTTGTAAAAGCTATTTTTACAACATATGCAAGTCCACAGAGATTCTGAGTTCTATCAGCTTCTGTCACTTATATGTATGCCTTACAATCATTATACTTCTGTTTGAAACAAGTTCCACTCCAGTGAATTAAAGGTGGATGAATTAGAAAATGTGCTCATCTGAATTATATCCCATGACATAAAAAAAGCCCTGAAATTCTTATTTAAAATTCTGCAATTACATTGTTAAAACAGCATCCTAACTCATACTGGCTTTTCACTTATCAATAAACCCATAAGGAGTAGGACTGTCAAAATTATTAACTAATTCCTCAATTAAGTCAAGTGAGGTGTATCAATATAAATCTACAGAGATCACTGGAACTGCAAGATCTTACTCCAGTTAACAAGATGGCACTGTACAGAAAGATCTGTTTTAAGTGCTTCAACAAAAGCCTTTTACACAGAGCTCACAAAACCAAACACCTTTGATACTGAATCTCTTGGTTTTTGTGTTATCCTCTGAAAGAAAATAATTTCTCCCTCCATTGTTTAGGTATTATATAGAACAGACTTTTCTCAAAATGTTCATGTTTAAATTTTACTAACTTTCAACATGCGAGGAACAAGATTTTCCAAAGAAAATTACTTGTAAGTCAAGACAAAAAGTCAACCATTTCCATTCCTACTTTCTCAACATGCTTTCAAAGGCTGTAAAATGAACCTAAGTTTAAGTGAAAAACTCTCCCTTCCACACACCTCTTCTTTTGTTAAATGCTGTTCACGCATAACATCCATGTATGTTCTGGCATTCATTTTAGGATCTGGTGTCTTCCCTCCTGCGGAAGAGAACAGCAACAGGAATGGAGCACAATGAGTACAGGATAAGCAGAAACTACTGACTTTTTCTACTGTCCTGCTCTAATTTTATTTTATTCCATGATCATTTAATTTTACTTTTTGATTTAAATTTTTAAAATTACATGTATCTTACTTTTATTCAGTTTGCTGATCAATTTAACCTGTTTGAACACAAACATAACTACTGCAGTTTCAAACAAATATTTTAAAGCCGATATAAATGATAAAATGACAACACAGTTAACGAGTCTTCAGAAGTGATGGGTTCCTGGGTTGCTAATCCGGAATACGTACACTTTCGTGCCTTTGTCTCCATCAGCAGTTCTGACTTCAAGCAGCAGAATAGAAGCCTAGAAAATTATCTCTTTACCATTAGTAACACTTTGGAAAGATATTTATATTCAAAACATTACCTTGTGCAAGCTGTTAAATCCTAGTTGTTATCTGACTATAAATAACTATTGCATACCTAAGTAACGTTTAAAATGTTTTATCATAAAGACCCATTTATAAGTTTGACAAATCTGGACATGTCTCCCAGATCTTCTAATGTCATACTGTAAAAGGGCTTCATTAAATTAAAAAAAAATAAAATTAAAAAAAAATCAAACCAAAAAAACCCCAAAAACTTGTTTGGTGACACTTTCCCCCTCTTCTCTTCTCAAGGTACAATTGTGACTGGGAGCTGAATGCAATACAGTACACATACCACCACAATGATACTCACAGGCAATGGGTTTTGTATACCATATGTTGTTTTATGCTGTGTATCTTGCGTTAAATTAAACTTTTAAATACTTTACAAGAAGCCCAACTTTATAAAAATGAGATTTGTCAAGAAAAACACTTTTCTTTAAGAAAAATGTGTGTATTTGCTATACAAGTGGTATAGCATTATAATTTAGGGAAAAAAATAAACTTCTTAAACTTTTTTATGCTGAAGATCATTGCCCAATTGGCTGTGTCATTCTGACACTAGCTTTGATAGGACTTTCCTTTGGAATAGTTTTTCACCATAATCTACACAGGATGTGTTGAACTGCACCCTTAAGAATGCAGACAGGACTGGCATATAGCAGTACTGCTGTAGGAAAGAAATTAAGGACAGTTAGTATGGGCCTGTGAATTCTGACAATACATGTTTATATCAATTACAATTAAGCAAGTAAAATAATTAATATCCCTATCAATTCATGCAGGCTGAAACTCTCATTTGTAAAACCTGCAAAATAGCTACCAATTTTAAGCCAACAGGCACCTTATTGCCATACGTGAAACTCACACACCTAAAGAAAGTTTCTGTCAGACCCACTATACCCCTTTTCCTGACTTGCATTCTCAATTTACCAGAACAGACTTGAACTATTAATAGTATCAATGTCTCATATATGCTTTTGTTTCTTTTAGCTATACCACCTAAGTTTACATAGGATGGTAAGAAATAGGTGCTCTATTTTGAGAATTAGCATTTCAAAAGCAGTAACCCTGTAAATCTATGACTCGGAATGAAAACTTTCAAGGTACTGAAAGAATCTGAGCACTCAATACACAAGTTCTTCAAAGTATAATGTACAACCCAAAACAAAATGAAAAGAGAAACCTTTAACCCTTTGTGTTTCTATGGCAATGGCTCATTATTTTCTTGTCCTTCTACCTGGAAAGAAAACTCGTATTATAAAGATGAAGAATATGGCATCTAGGTTTTCAACCAAATCTCTATGAAAGGGGGATGTTTAAAACAAAACTAAGTTTATAAGCATGCCAACAGAAATCAAAGGGCTAAAGACAATTAAAGACAAGAAATTTCCTAAAGGGTATAGAAAAGTCAAAATAAATTACCATCTGCAAAAGGATCAAGACGCTCAGGGGAAATTATCATCATCCGCCTGTGCTTTTTGTATTCATCTTCACGATCTGCAATCTTTTGAGGACGGTGCTCTGCAAAAGGATCATACTAGGGAAAAAGAAAAAAAGCAAAGCTTGTTAGTTAGATATATGAAGTTTAAACACAGAATTTCTAATGAAGCAACTTCCGTCAAAAAATGGATATTTTAAGAGGTTTATTCACTTGTTATCAAAGCATTTCATGCTGTCAACCTTTCTCCTTTTTTTCAAGGAGACCTAACATTACTACATAGGCTTTTAAATTTCACAGAAAAATACTCCAACCTAAGTGATTACATCTCCTTTACAAAAACAGAAGTACAAAGGGCATTACATTTTTTCAATTATTTTCATTTTTCAAGAATCTGACATCAAAAATAATGTTTTTAATAGGTGAGTGTATATGTCCACATTGCCTTTACATGCAGAAGTGCCTATTTTTATCACCCTATAGAATTTTTAAACTAAAGCAGTAACAAGCTCACGGGAAAATTAAAATACAAGATGTACGAAAAAGGCTGTGCTGGTTCCAGAAGACAAGATCTGGCCTCAAAAAAAACAACTTTTAACACTTCTTTTTTATAATACGTACAATAGTATTTTGTTGTGCCTTCAATTAAGATGTACCTGTTCAGTAGACTGTGGTATGTCATTAAGCAATGCCACTGGAGCGTGGTATCCTGGCTTCTTCTGGCCAAGTAAACTTGTAGAGGGGTAGTCATCATCATCCTGTCAGTACAAAGACATGGCAAATTTGTCATATTGATATTTAGGTAACATACAGTCATAATAAAATACTGTAGTCATAGGAAAAATGAAAATGGACCACTAGAATAGGTAACTCCAAGTTTTACAAAGATTTTTCATACCACTTTTACTACTCCCAAACTTCTGAATCAGATAAACCTACCAACATCACTTATAAAATAACTTTTTCTCTACAAGACTCAAGTATACCGCAATATGCGACATCAAGTATGTTGCCTACATTAGTTATACAAGTCCGTGTTTTGTGTTAGCACTATAGAGTTCCACAGTTTGCATGTGAAAACTGATGCACAGAAATTCAAAACATTTTTATCTTAAAAGCCAGCTAGATATAAAACTTTAGTAAATGAATCTATAAAAATCTTCAGAGACAGTGAAAAAAATCAGAAATATATTTTTTATGTTAATTTAGTTACACATTCTGAGTACTTGAGAAAGATATAAGATGCTTTTGGTATCTGTTTCCCCATATTAGTAAGCAGTTTCTGTACAAAACTTTACAGCAACCCAAAGAAAAACTGCTCTTAGAACTATGAAGTGATGATTTCAGGGAGACCCTGTAATGGAAACTTTTAATTCAGGAATTCTTAGAAGTCTACAAATGACACATAGTACATTGCTAAGAATATACAGCTAGTACTATAGTGAACTTAATCTTCCTCCTAAAACTACAATTGTATACAGTTGTTTATGTATTTACTGTCAGAACTGTAGTTCTTGACTGTTGTGGCAACTAAAAATGCGGTCAGATGTTTAACATTAGAAATTAGCAAAGTAATCTTACAAGCAGGATGCATAAGAACATAGTAATACAGAGAAAAAGCCAATTCTAAAAAATTGCTCTGAAATTTGAAATGAAGTAGAAATAAAAATCTTAAAATATTCACTTAAGTTTGTTGGTCCAAGTTTGGTTGGTTGGTTTTTTTGACAGCATTTTTCACCTTGTCAGCAACAACAGAACAAAGTTAATTATTCCAGACAAGACTAACACTGATTAAGTACCAGGCCACAAGCTTTTTGCCTTCTGCTCGGGTCTACATGACGTTCCAAAGCACAATTAGAACTTACAAGCTTCCTGGATAAGACATACTTGGTCCAGTATGATTTTAATGATAATAACTGTTTTTACTTCAGCAACTGCTGTTGAAAATTACTCAAAATTAATTCCTTAATACTCAGAATGCATGGCCTAAACAAATACATAAAATTCACTTACATCTTCCAATTCAGTTGCTGCAATAGAAGTGACATATCCAGCAAATCTGCTGTCACTGCCACCATAAATTTCTTGATCATAATATCCTGTGGAATCAAGGCCTACTCCTTGAGCTTCATCAAGAGCAGGCTTTTTTCCTTGAATTTCTCGAATTTGTGCTTCAATATCTAGGGTAAAGACACACACAAAAAAAAAATCAGGTCTTTTTACACATACACACAAAATGTAATACCCATGTTACTACGTACCGTAGTTTTTCCACCCAATTTCAAATATTACCTCTACAGATTAAGGCAAATATAGCATCTAAAACTATAAAATCACAATGTTTATAATCAGCTTTTCCTTAAGTTCTAATATTATCCAGCACAGACTACTTCAACTTTATGGCCTAAAGCAAGCTATTCAAACCCAGGGTTTGAATCTAATCTTCCAACAGAGATAGCAGAGAAGGTAATTTACATCACAGCAATATTTCTCAACACTATATTGACACAGCTTTCTCAAGGAATGTAATCTTCTCATTAAAAAAGTCTTTCAAGTTGTTATCACCAATTAACAAACCAACTTTGATTTTAAACAAATCTATTCAATGAGCTACCCCATGAGCTGTCAAATCTAAGAACATTTAATAAATTACATTGTATTGTGCTACCTAACATATTGTAAACACATTTTATCATCTCTAAACAAATAATTTTTGTGAAGTCTTATGGCACAGTTATGGAACTGATACAACACACATGCTTTCCTCACAGAGTTTTTAATTATTTCTGTTTTCTCCAAAGAACAAATACATTTCCTGTTGTTTGGTTTTGTTTGTTTTTTTTTTTGGTTAGATTTTTGTCTGTTTGTTTGTTTCTTTGTTTGGGGAGGTGAATTTTTTTGGGGTAGATTTTTTTTTTTTTAGTTGGTTGGTTTGGGGTTTATTGGGGGGGGGAGTTGTTTTTGTTGTTGTGGCGTGTTTTTTTATTTGTTTGGTCTGATTTGTTTCAGCTTGGGGTAATGCAGCACTAGGGTGAAAGGGAATACCTGAAGCCTGCTACCAAGGACAACACTGCTAGCACCAAGTACAATGACATTGTTTCTCATTTCTAAAAAGCAGTTACTAGAGAAACACTTGTATGTTAGAAGCATTTATAGCAGTAACCAACTTCAAGACAAAAAAGCCTGCAGATCTTTTCCTACAATGCAAAAGCCTTTCCATCACAGGTCCACAGAATCAACATGACCATACACCTGAGCCAAATAAAGCACCAGTAAGTACCCTGCCATGAAGGATGGGCCACAGAGACGTCCTTGTGCATGGGCTCCCCCCACTACTACCATCAACAGACTTCTGTAAGCAAAAGCATTAATATAAAAAAATTTTCTTTTTAATAGTTCTTGACAACACTTTACATACTAAGGCCTTATACTCTTATTTTATATTTTAAATAGCTATACTTACTGAAGAGGGTACAGATCATTTATTATTTGCCTTCTTTAAATTACAACGGCTACAACTGTTTGCAGGCTAAGGGGAATTCTCATTTTCTTACAGCAAAACATGCTGGGTTATCTATACCACAAAAAAGAGTCTGCATATGGTCTAGGGTTAACAAATCCCACCACAATTTTCAACGTTCAACTAATGATATCAAACTCTAAGTGCTAGTTTGAATCAAGCACTCTTAAGAGAACACCCATTTAACATGACAAAATCCCCTTAACTAGAAGGTCTAAATGATCTGCAGCTAGAGGTAGCCTGATTGCCAGCATCACATATTTATCTGGAAAAGACACGTTTAGCTTCCTTGATCTAACTGGCACATTCGTGAAAAGGCTCACACCCTATTTAACAAAGCACTTAAGATACAAATTAAGAAAGAGTAATCACAAAGATTAAAGAAAACACTGGGTAATACCAAGTACTTGTTTGACAATATAATCAACCAAGACATAAAGCAACTACTGTCAAAGACAGAAACAGTAAAGAGAGTGGGATTTTTTTTTTCGGGTTTTGTAGTTTTTGTTGTGTTTTGGTTTTGGTTTTTTTAAGGCAGGGAGCAGATATGGGGATAATAGCCTGCTGAATATTCCCTTTTATGTATTTTACTCTGTTTAACGTACTTTGGTGTTTTATAAGAAGCCATTTTAATACACTGTTTATCTGAAATATACCATAAATATTGAGAATTATTACAGTCAACATATTTGAATCTGAAGTCGCTGAAAATCTACCTCACAGACAGACCATGATAGCTTTCTCAAAAGATGTACTCCATTACCATACATGTAGCTCTACTTGCAGCTATTGGAATGCAAGACATTATTCAGCATGGGGAGGAAAAAAAAAACCACAAACCAGACCCTGTATTGAAGGAGTCTTACCAATTTTTTCACATTTAACTAGCCCTATGCAGCTTTATTTCCAGCTACTTTAGTACTCTCATCCATCATAGGCCTCTCTATTATGTTTGGCGATCTCTTTGCTCTTTTCTGAGCAAAAAGGAAGGGGGGGGAAAGGAG
>JANHFX010001747.1:0-17720 GCA_027560015.1 Chloroceryle amazona | reverse complement strand
CAGCTGTGCTGCCACAGCAGCTCCTTCCCACCCAGCAGTCGCTGTGAAAACAGCCCCCTCCGAGGGGCAAAACCCCCGGGGTAGCCGCTACCCTGGCAGTTTGTTCACACTGCAGGTGCTCGATGGGACATCCCTTCCGGAGTGATCGCCGACGCTCGGCTGAAGGAGCTGACGCCCGTGATGCCGGTCCTCTTCATCAGAGCCGTCCCCGTGGACCGCCTGGACACCAAGAACGTCTATGAATGTCCTGTCTACAAGACGCGGATGCGAGGTCCCACCTACGTCTGGACCTTTAACCTGAAGACAAAAGAAAAAGCTGCTAAGTGGGTCCTGGCTGCTGTAGCTCTGCTCTTGCAGACCTAACCCCAGCGACTGGAAAACAGCAAAGGCTCTGACTGGTGTTGCGTAACTTGGACTAAGTTTGGTTGTACCAGAGCTATTTTAGCAAAGCATCAATAAAATCAGTGCTGGAACCGCTGTCGTGTGGAGGCTGCTCTTACAACACAGGGCCTTGCTCATGCTGGGCACTGGTCTGAAGTGGTGGTTCCTGATAAAGCGCTGGCTGAAAGCCAGGCCCCCAAAGGAACCGAGTCCTGCCCTCCTCACGGCGCTCTGTCTCTCCACAGCTCTGTGTCTGATCTCCCGCTGAGCAGAAGCTCAGCCAGCTGTGTGCAGACACATTCCTGCCTGGAAACAGGTACCTGCTTAGAGCAGGGGGAAGAGGAACGTGCAGGTTTGGCCCAGTTCACCAGTGTGTCGACCCCCACGACCCAAGGAAAGGCCAGCTGCAGACAGAGCAACCTCGGATGTATGTTTCTTTCTGTTTCCAGGTTATAGAACCTACTCTCCCTTTCTTTCACACCAAATAATCTGTATCGGCCCGTTAGGGTGATCGGATCTGCTCTGGCCATCACACAGAGGCCAATGCCTGTCCCTTAGCATAAAATAACTCACCAAAACCCCACTCTGTGGACTATCAGCTCTAAAATACAGCTGCATACAGCACCCCCCGCGGTGGGCAGCAAGAGCAGCCACAGGGGAGGCGAGGAGAGCTGCGTGGTGCTTTACGAAGCAGCAGCATTTAAATTACCATTAATCTTTACAGTTAGGTTCAGCCTTTCCAGGTGCCAAAAATCCCTCTGTGGGCACCACGAGACCAGAACACACTGCACGTGCTTCACCAGTGACACTGCCAGGGCAGCCCAAGCCTGAGCTCAACACTTTATCTGGTTCCCAATCAGCTTGTTCACAGGACCTGTGTTAGGGTTTGAGCCTCCCACCTTCACCAAGTAACATCCCAAAATCAGCTGAGCACCAAAAGTCCTCTCGTGTCCTCTCCACAGCTCATGAGGGACACTCGTAACACATCCTGCTGTGAAGGAGCCAGCTACACAACCCCAGGGATGAGGCTGTGTCTATGGAAATAAAATAAAGCAGAAGAGCAAAAGCAACTGCCCCTGGTGAGTAACAAGGTTAAAGCAAAGCCCTGATCAGAGAAGACAAAACATTTTAAATGTAGCAGCCATGTTTTCTATTAGCTGGTCAAAGATAAAGTTAACACAGTTCCCCTCCACAGAACCCTGGAAGGGACCTTCCAGAAATGGAAGTTTAATTTCTGTGCATGGGAAATACCCTTGTACGGGTTCTCCTTGCAGAAATTCTAGCAGATTAAACCCTGAGCAACAATTCTGGTCAGTGGCAAGTACCTCAGAAGAAGAGAGGTGCCCGTTTCTTCGCCACATCACCCACGTTTCCATTACCTACCCCTTCCACGCGACAGCGAGCGCTGCAGTTAGCACAGGATCAGTTCCCCGTAAGAAGGGCAGAAAACTCACCCAAAGCAGCAACTTTTCTTCTTTCAAAAGAAATTCTTGATCAGAGGTGTTACCAGCTTCACCCACAGCTTCACGTAACGATTGGGCTGCTCAAATGTTGACGGTGAGACCACACCTGAGCAGAGGTAAAGCTGCTCCTGCTCCTGCACGGGAGAGAGACATTATTCCAGTAAACCCCAAGTGCTGAATCACGTAACGGCCTTTAAGAGCAGTGAATTCTCAGATAAACCTGGCCGTGGGTCCACACAGCACAGCTCCAGAGCAACCGAGCCAAGGAGCCAGCACAGGCTCTCTCCTTCACACCCGTGGGCCACGGCGCTCGCCCTTCGGCGACCGTCAGCACGCTCCGTGACCGACCCTCCGGAGGCAGCAATTTAACCTCTACAGAGACAAGGGTGGAAGGCTTTGCCTTTCTGTGCCCCGCAGCCGCGCGAGAGCTGAGCTTCAGTTTCAGAAAGATCCCAAATCCCTCACTGTAACTGCCAGAAAAGGAAACCTCACCATAATCTCAAGAGACCGGCTTACGCAGCTCTTTCTAGACACAGCCCGAGCGCCGCGTTCTCAAATGAATACTCAGTTGTGATTTCAACTCAATTACCAGAAACAGAGGCTCCTCCACGCACGGGCTCCTGCTGAAGGAGGAAATGAACCATCACGATGATGATGTGTGCTCACACCACACGTGAAAGCAGATGTTTGATCAAAGGTAGAAGCGGGTTTCTTATCAAGGCCGGTCAGGTTTCCAGATCCGCAGCCAAACAAGGAGCAGACCAGCTACTGCCAGTCCACTCATCATCTGTCTTTCATCAGCTAAGCTGTCACAAACAACAGAAAATGCTCTGCACTGTTTAAGTGCAGGTTTGGACAGGGAAGCAGGAACCGAGCACTGGAAAGTAACACCAAACAGATGAACCGACAGCAAAGAGGAAGATGTTCATGTGCAAAGTCAGTCTAATTTTAGAAACCCCAATCATTCCAAGAGCTGCAGTCAGCCTGGCTGCGAAGACTCTGCTCCAGGGTCATCTGATACCATGAGGTCACCTGGGCTGGAACTGGGACCAGTTATCTGAATGAACCGGGGCCCAGTTCATTCAGTGGCACACCCAAGGACACCCAGAGCACTCCCATTTCTTTCCAAATCTCATCGTACAGTTTTTCGGTGGCACTGAACAGTACCAGGCAAAGTGATCTCCTGGCAGCCTGCCGGAAGCGTATTCAGCCTTCTGCAGAAAGGTCACAGCACAGCAAACAAACAGCAATCTCGGAACCGGCTTCCAGCAAACGGGAACCGTTTAAAGCCCTTCAGCTGGGATCACTGTGGCGCGGTGCGAGAAAATTCCTTCGTCATATTTTTATTGATTCTCCCCTTCCATTAGAAACGAGTAGAGGCAAGATATGAATTGAAATATTCAGGCAGCTCTTCCAGTCATAGAATTGTTTTTGATTAGACGCGCGGTGAGTCATCCCGGGGAAGAGCCCTGATGCAACAGGGCAATTCCCATTGATCCTGCAGACAACTCTGCCTCCTCACGCCAGGGCTCGGCTGAACAGAACGCATTTTTGAGATCCCCAAGCCACATGGAGAGGCACCAGACCAATCTGTCTGGTATCAGAGCTCTGCCCGAGAAATTACTTGGGATGCCGGCAGCTCCAGCAAGAGATTCCGAGTCGGGACGGCTGGAGAACCGGACGGGATTTGGAGATACAGCAGAAGTGCTGAGCAGCCCAAGCTGCCTAATTAAAGAGAAAACCAAACCAGACTGGGACACTGAACATTAAACTACTGAAAAACATTAATGCCAAGGTCGTCTCATGTCATATTGTTATTCAAGACCATATGACATCGTCTAACTTCATGGGCAACCCAACCAGCCCAGAAATCCTCCTCGTAGGGAGAGTCCCCCACGACCCCCTGCCTCTGCTCACCTCCGCAGCCTGCGGGCAGCCACCCAAGAGCTGACCGAGCGGCGCTGATTTTCCTACAAAGGATTTCCCAAATGCCTGAGAAGCAAAATCCTCCAGAAGTCCAAGGTCAGCAATTCAACGGGCCTGGTCTGATTATCCCAGAGCACGGTGCGACCTCGGCCGCAGCCAAACATCGGGGATGAGGCCCAAGCACACAGCGTGTGCTCGGGGAGCAGCGGAGAGCAGCAGATCCACTCTGAGCGCCCTGTCTCCGCATCCTGAGCTCTCCCCATGCCCGAGTTCACTGGGGACATGTGTTCTTTCCCGTTACGGCCTCTGTTTCCCAGAAACAGGCACTTGCAGCAGGCATCTCATCAATAGTCACTTAACTGTCAGCTCCCTGAGACTTCCTACGCTCGAGAAGGTTTTGAATTATTGTAGCTGTAGGTTTTTATTGCAACTGCGTCATCAGCATTCCCCGTGTGACCCAGAAGCACAAGGTCCACGCTGCCTCCCGTAACCAGCCGCTTACCTGGTGGAGCTGCTGCTGCAAAGCTTTGTTTTCTGTCACGATCGCAACCTGAGCTTCCAAGTCCCGATGAACCGACCGATATCCGAAATTGGGAGAGCCGATCAGAGTGAGGCAGGGAAGATCGCTCCCCGCCAGGTACAGCCAGAGGCCTGCAGGGAAGACAGGAGAGGTGAGGAAGAGTGGAGGCAACGGGCACGACCGGGGTGGCCTCGCACAACCGCTTCGCTCCGAACGAGCTAAACGCGCCGGCCGCCCACAGGCAGCCTGGGGTGTCCTCCAAAGCCTCCTCTATAGCTGGGGTACCCTGCACAGCTTGTCCAAACCTGCCTGCCCTCGCAGGGGGGCTGCAGCACGCTGGGGACGCCAGGGACGCATTCTCGACAAGGCCGATACGCTGCACGGAGGGCCCCCAAAATAGCCCAGAACGAGCCACTGTTGTTAAGTTAGAGGTTGTTTTGCACCGTGGCCTATCTCAGAAACACTGAGATAAGACCAATAAATAGTTTTTCAGGAAAGAAAAACCTACATCAAGCACCAGAGCACCGGGCGGACAAGCCAGGCCAGTCCAGTCAGCTCCAGAGCTGGCAGCGCGGTGCCCAGCACCCAATCCCTTCCCGAGACCGCACAGGACAGCCACACAAAGAGGCATCTCCCTGCCCCGACAGGTGAGTTCACACGAAATACAGACTCGTAAGAGAAGTGCAAATTATTACACCCACTCACTTCCTGCGGAGCCACCCGAAGATGAAATCAAGCTCTTGCCAGGACGCAAGACTCCTGGGTCCACTCCCCACTGCGGTTCACACACAACCTTGCCACAGCAACAACCAGAGCAAGTGTGACACAACTCAGAACGGCCGGCTCAAGCAAAAGGTGGAAAAAAACACACTGTTCCCAGCACACCACCGCAGCACGGCGGGAAAGAACAGCCAGGGATGCCCCAGGAGAGCCAGGACTGGTGCCAAGGAGAGTCTGCCCTGCCGTTCTCTGCGTATCAATGACCCCGAGATGGGTCTCCTCTCCACTTCGCATGAAACAAGTGCTCGGAACAGCCCGGGCAGGTCCCTGATAGATGAATTATCCCTGCTGCAAGTCACTCAAAGACTACAACAAAGAAAGCGTAGCGTAAAAACCACCTAGGCCTTAAAATAGAAGCAGGTTTCCTAACTCAACCCCAGCGCAGTTCCAAGAATGCCTTGAGTAAGAAGCTGCCGATTCACCACTGGTTCCTGTAACCTCCTCCCCGCCCCCGCATCGCACACACTCAGCAGCTTCGCTGCCACTTTCGGTCACCTCCTGGCTCAGGGCTGGCATCGCCCATCGCTGGGTGGCAGGACCGGCTGCTCCGCAGGCTGGCCCCACCCGCGGGAGGGCAGGAGCATCAATACAGGGGGCTCTGGGAGCTGCAGAAAGCACCCGAGTGCCGCAGATTCGGCAAGTTCTGCCCCAAAACAGGCGGCCGCGAGGTGCCCGGCACGAGGTGCCCGACAGCGGGGCACAGCCCTGCCCGGCAGCAGCTACAGGGAACAGGCTTCCTGGCTCTTTGTACGCGGTCACGCGGCAGCCCTAAAGCCTTTATGGTGTCTCCGGCTTTATGGCCACCTGGCAGGATCTGCTCAAACAGTGACTCACCTTCCCAGAAAGGGGAAGCGCCATTTCCCAGCCGCCATCAGCAGCAGGTTTATCTGGGAGCAAACAGCCACCTGCCCGGCCCTCTGTCACCCGGCACTGCCGTGGAAGGGCCCCTAATCCCGAGGGATGTGCCCGTGTCACCCGCAGCACCACGCGCAGCAGCAAACGGGCCCTTCCCGGAGAGCCCCTCTCGGCGCAAAGCCAGCGCTTCCCGCTCCCGTGCGCACGGCGGCCGCTCTGCTGCAGCCCCCCGCGCGCCGAACGAACCCGAGGTCGTAGCCCCGGGGGGAACACGCGCTGTGGGACGCTGCGCACGGGAACCGGCCCGATGCTACAGGAGACGAACGGCTGGCTCCTCCTAGGCCCCACAGGAAGCTTTAACGGGCACTATTTGCTGCTAGAGACCTCACATCCTCCTCCGGGAGCCAGACTCCATGTGCAACTGCCCCTCATCTGTCTCCAGGGTTTCCTCCTGCTTGCTCCTCTGCCCTGTCCCCTCTTTCACGCGCTGTGTGACTCCGACAGGAGGAAGCCGGGTGAACCAAACCTGTGCCAAAGGGCAGAGCGTGCCAGAGAAGGGAGCTCAAGCTGACCCTTCCAGCACTCTGAAGAGGAAACAAAACCGGGGAAGCAAACGCCTCCAGCTGTCCCTGCTGCCAAGCACAGGAGCTGAGGAATGTCTCGTGTCTTGTGTCTTCTCCACCACACAGCAGACGGAGCCCGGAGCACTTCCACGAGCTGGCACAGCCGGGAATGGACTGACTGCCACGTGCACCTCGGTAGCTTGGAAAAGCAGTCTGTGCCAAGCCACAAAATCCCACTCGGAGCCAGCAGTGTCCAGCAAGAGGGGGAACCTGTGAACCACGGATCCCTTGAGCACGTTTCCTGGAAGACAGGCCACACAGGGCCTCCCAAACAGGCAGCAGCTTCTCCAGGCTGCCCTGGAGAAGAGATGAGGGTTTTACTGCCCCGGAGCTACTGGTCCCACAGCAGGAGAGGCACAATGCTCATTAGAAAGGTTTATGGCCTCGGCACGGAGGCAGCCTAGTGACGCTCCTCAAGAGAGGGCCTGCTCAGAGCCTTCTCTCCCTGCCACCCCCGACCCTCCCCCAGGCAGCCCTGCGGGGTGCAGGGCAGAGAGGCAGCCCCACAGTCACTAGCAGCCAATCTCCCTCAGCAAACAACAGAGAAATTCCGGAACAGGAACCGGCCGGAGCGTGGGGGCTGCGTCCTTCCAGCGCGGGGATCGGACGCGCGCTGCCAACGACGGAAATGCCCCTCGGACACGGACAGGCACTGGGGGAAACTGCGTGTTAACTGGTGCCGGGCTGGTACTGCTTCCAGTAACAGAGCTGTCCTGGGGCACCACGAGCCGTCACGGGAAGTGACACAGGGACACGGGGCAGAGCTCTGCTTGCAGAGGAGCAGAGCAACAGAAGATGCTGTGGAACAAGGCAAAGATGTCTCGGCCGGACCAAGGGCCAGACCACGAGACCAGGAATTTTGAGGGGTTCCACTGGTTGCCTCCACGTGGGAGGACTGTGAGAACCTCGAGATTACGAAGAAAGTGTCACCTGCATCAGACTTCCTAAGCTATTTGCATTATTATCTACTGTGGAGCAATCGAGTACTCACTAATGTGTATAAAGTAGGAGAACAGAAGAGTCAGGGACTGCATTTTCCGGAAGGAAAATTTAGAGACACAACCAGAAACAAGTCAGGGGAAAACTTTCATGCTTTGGTGGCACTGAGAGTGTGAAAGCTGTGCCTTTGTGTCTATCAAAGAGGAAAGAATCCGGGGGCTTCCACAGAAGATCATGATGGCAGCATTATTTGTGTTTGTTATCAGCTACATCTGTTAAGCAACGTTCATTTCTCAGCAACTTCCCCTCCAGCTGCCCTGGCTCCCAGAAGGCACATGGGTGCAGCCGTTCACCGCGCCACACTTTCCTGTATGTTGCCCACAGGGATAAATTCCTCCACACCCACATCACCGTCCCCACCAGGACGTGCCGCATCCAGGACCTCGGGGAGCCACCACGAGCGAGCTCCCTGCTGCTGCTGCTGATCCTGACCGGGGTCCCCGCCACACATCCCTTCTTGTTGCTGAAGCCAGCCAGAGGGATGCAAGAAGCTGCATCACAGCTGTTCCTGTGATCACAAACACACCCAGATGCTTCCTCTCTCTCACATCACGTTTCGCATCAGGGCTGTGTCTTACTGTCACCGCAGGGACTGCTCTTGTGTAACCTCTGGGCCTACATTCGAACTGGAACTCCAAAGATGAGACACGACTTTGAGAGGCTGTCCCCTGAGCGACCCAAACCCCCCAGGTTTATGCAAGCGAGACGCCCGAACCTCGGATGGTGGGCATTCTGGAGGCTCAGCCTCGACCGAGCACCTGACCATCCCCTCTCTAGTGGCACAATCCAGACAGGGGGAAGTCTCCAACACCACCTGAACAAGCCCTCTTGGGCAATGGACATCTTACCTTTGGCATGGAACGTCCACCCAGCCCTGGAGTACTCCTGCAGCTGGACCCTCTCCTGCTGGTGAAGGTAGCAGACCTCACTGTAAAACTGGTGTTCGATGTAAACATAGGCTGCAGGGATGGCACCCGCCACCCCTTTGGCACCAAAAAACCCGTTCACCTCCGGTGAGGCCAGAAGAATCCGATACTCGGCCCTGGTGCCCAGAATGAGGTCCATGTAGGCTTGGGTCAGGTTGAAGTAGCCGGTGGTAAGGTAGATCCTGGCGTCCCGTTCCGCCTCTGTCAGCAGCGTCTCTGTGACCATCTCATCTATTTGAATCCCAAAAGGTTTCATTTGGATTAAGGGGTAGATCCAGGTGTCGGGTTCTGATTTCAGCCCCCCAGGTGCTGGAGAGCCTTGCTGGGACAGCAAGGAGCTGCCCTGCTGGCTGCTGTGGAAAGCCTTTGAGTGAAGGAGCTCTTGCCGCGTCCTGGCAGAGTTGATCACCTCCATGACCCTCCGGTTCGCGATCTCACAGTAAGCCATCTTGTCTCCTGCAGGAGAACCACGAGAGACCGCGTCTGGCACCGAAAGGCACGGAGCTACATGTCACCTTCTACACAGTGGGGAACACTATGGACAGGAGACCAACGGGAGAACACAAGGGAGCTAACACTTCACTAGCAGCAGCTTGAAAAAATCACTGAGAAATTAAAAGACAAGGACAAAGCTAAACTGGTAACCAAGAATGACCTGGAACATACAAAATAAACCCCTGCCCACGCTCTAAGCTTGTGTCACAGAGCAGCGCACAAGGCCAGGGCAAAAACTGATGATGCCATCAGCCTGACAGAGAGATGCCCCACTCTGCCCGCTTCAGCACTTGCTCTCCATCTTCCTAATCCAATATTCATTTGATTCCCAGAATAGACTCAACTACTAAATACTAATTACCAAAAATAGCAGGACATCCATGAAACTTTCAGAAGGAATTATAGACATTACTATCAAAAATAGAAAGAACCTCTCAAGGAATTTAAGCTCTTGTTTAAGGCCACAAGCAGCAGCACTACAAAGAGGAACCTGGAGCCTTCCACAGTCTGCCGGCTCAGCTGGTGACAGCTGCCACGCGAGGAATGCTCCGACAGCCCCAGTCACCAAGCTCAAGCAACCCAGAAACTCTAGAAACGGGACACCCCACGCTCTGTAAGCCGCAGTCGGACTCAGCAACCCACGAGCAGATGGAGTCTGAGCCACCCGCAGAGCCTGCCTGCCACCCCCCTCCCCTGGGCCGCACCATCCACCCAGGTACCACCACTCCCTCCGACCCTGGTACGGGTGTTCCATCCCCTCCATCATCTGGACTGTATCATCTCGCTGTAACTGCAGAGACACGTCTCCAATCGCGTCCACTAGCTCCGTGAAGAAGTCTGCAATCTCAGGAGAGTCCTGCAGGAGAACGTAGCGGTCCTGACGGTTGGTGAAGTACAGGTCACTCAGGTTTGCGCTAGGAGAGAAAAAGAAGAGTTCCAGAAGAAGAGCCCAGGCGTGGGATCCTGAACACCCCAGCCTAGGTTACAGGTCTTGCTCTGCACGTAACTGCACCGAGGTACAAATTGGCCATCCCCTTTTGAATCTTGATAAAGCTTTCCTTTTGAGAAAGACTACCCCTTATGAAAGAGAACGTCACATGGAGCAGCTCCCCCATCCGAAGGGGCGCTGACAGGATCACTGGGGAAAGACCCCTTCAGACAACGCTGGTCGCACGCACACCTCGCCTCAAAACCTCAGCTACACGAAGTGCGTAAAGGCCCGAGGAGGCAGGACTCACCCGCTGAGGATCACGTTATCATCAAAGAGATAGACCTTGATGTGCTGCAGTCCAATGGTCTCATTAAAACGCTCGGGAATCAGGAGCCTGAGAAGTCCACGCAGGTTTGGTGTGTGGAAGAGGGACACACGGACTTGCTCGGGAAATCGCTGCAGCAAAGGAATCAGCATTGTCCGAGAATTCTTCCTGCCTGGGAGACAAGGGGGGGTTCACACGCAGGACCACACCAGACCGGGGATACAAGAGGGCAGGAGACCTCAGCTGCTCAGCGGCCAGCTGCTCACAGCACAAGCACCCAGCTCATCCGCTGGCATTTCTCCGTTTTCTCCCCACCCCCACCCATTCTTCCCTCCATTTTTTTTTTAAGTGCTTTCCTTGTACTATGTCAATATTGAACCGACACCCAGAACTGGAAGCTCCTTGATGAACAGGCCTTGGAACAGTCACTGAGCAGGTCTGGCACCATTCAAGCCTCTTAATCACGCCACACCCCACACTAGTGACACACACTACAAAGAGTCACCGCAAAAGTTCCCGATTAAAGGTGCTGCTACGTCCAACAATTACCACTTTCCTTTAAAACTGGAAACAGAAGAGAGCGTGCTGGGGAAGGGAAATGCACCGGCAAGTGAGCTAAGCAAGAGAGCACAAGTCTGCAGAGCAGAGCTTGGCCCTTGTCGCTCGCACCGACTGTTTTTGGAGGAAACAGTGCTCGGTTTGAAGATTTTCTGGGAAGAAGTCGTTATGCTGTAGAAAAGGCCAGTTTTGAGAGGTATCTGGTTTAAGCTGGTAGGTCCGATTGGTCTGAAAAAACAGCTCGTGCAGCCTCACTGTAAAAGCAGCCTCTGAAGAAAGCAAAGCATCGTAACGCCTACCCCGAGATCCCCTGGTGTAGTCGAGGAGAATGGAAACTCTGAGGTTAGACGATCCTTTCGCTTGCAGTGATTTCTGCAGCGTCTCTTCTAAGCAGTCCACCTGCAGAGAGAGAGTTCTCGTTTCAGAAAGCAAATCAGGCTTTATAAGAAAAGCGCTCAGCAGCCGGGAGGCCGGTGGCCGCAAATGCTCCCCCCGCCTGGTCCGAGTCTCAGGTTCATGCAAAACACTGCTGGGTTAGACTGCATCTGTCAGACTGCGTCCCGCTCTGCCAGCCTACAGCACCGGCTCAGACGGCTCCGGTTTAACACGGGCGCATTCCTCGAGCCTCGAGAGCACTTCATTCTAGCAGAAAAAGCCCCAACATCGCTCCCAAACCTCAGATTTACACTTCCAGGGAGAAACCTGGGTAGGACATCACAGATGGTGCAGAGGCAGTTCTGTTCCTTAACTACGAGGCTGTTGGTTGCATGCAAATTCAGACCTTGCGCACAAGCCCAGAGAAAGCCAGGCACAAAACCCTGTGCAGGGCTCCATCCCCCTTTACCCCACTGTGCAATTTGTATTGTTACGTAAGAAATGGCCGTGAAAGGTCTCGGGAAATGCCTTTGTCTCCAGAGAGGAGAACAGGAAACGGAGAAGGTAAAGAACATGGAGCAAGCCTGACCTCAGTCCTAAAATCAGAGCCAGCACTGCCTCTGCGTACTGTACTCGGGGGACAAAACACAGCCCTGCACGTGTACAACTTCAGCTGTCTTTGAGAGAAATGCCAGGGGAAAAAAATAAAAATGACACCACATCTCTGCAAGAACACTATGGCAGTGACCCCTGGCTGCCCCACGGGCCAGGGCCAGTAGCCCGTGAAGGAGTTCCGGAGTTCCGCAGATCCGAACGAGGCCTGAAACAGAAACTCCACTTTGGCCTCCCTTCCAAACTCCTCCCCCTACACCCCAGGTACCCAAAGGCAGCCAGGAACCAGGAGAAGACACAAGCAAAGCGAATCCCCCATGTGAAAGTTTTAAGGGCGTCACGAGCTCACAAACTGCACCTCACTGACGCCTCCTGCACCTGCAGCAATAGGAGGCTCTTTGGAAAGATGGGCATTTTCCCGCTGCATTCACTTTCTCCCCTTCCCAAACCTCTCCCACACTCACCAGCTCCTGCTCAAGGAGCCCCGTTCCCAGGTATAGCGAAGCCATCACCACTCGCCGCTTGGCTGCTTTTATCTGCACCTGGGAGGAGCAGAAAATAAGTTCAGTGTCATCCTCGTCCCCTGTGATCGCTGGGAGGCAGCGATCCAGGCCACAGGAAAGCCACGGTTCCCCCGAGGAGAATCCCTTGGCCAAGCCATAGCGCAGTCGGCCTTGGCGGGCAGCGGAGAGGCACGAGGACAACAGACGGCAAGGGCGTAAAGCGCGCGGCTCTTCCCAGCGCCACGGCGGCACCGCCGGGAATCAGGGAAGAAATCGACGCTCTCCGGCAAGTCGAGGAACACGTTCCCTGCAGCTAAAGCGGTGACACGCAAGAGGCACTTCCCAGGCAGTAGCTGCAGCCTTGGGATTGTATCCACGCTGGCAAATCCAGAGCTCATTCTGCATCTGCTTTAACCCTTGGTATCCCATCCTCTAAGTCAGGGAGAACCTGGAGACCTTTGTACAGAGAGCTCTGCTCCCTTCCCCTGCGCTCACCACCACGCAGGGGGTGGAGGCTGCTGCCCTCACGGCCCCCCAACCTTGCTCTCCATCAGCTCACCATGGTGACGTGCTCACCATGCTACTGGAACTTCCTCCAAACACACATTGTGAAAAGACTCAAGGTCTGAGCTGAACAACCCCCCACCTCAGCCCTCCTGTTTACCCAGGAGGTGCCGTGTGACAGGAGTCACGCTGGAAGGACCTTCGGGAGGGAGCGCCGGAGCCGTGCGCATTTCGAATCGCAGAGAGGAGGCCGGAGGGGCTGATCCAACAGCACCCAGCAACTCCTCGAAGAGTAGCTACAAAGGTGATGGAGCCAAGCTCTTCCTGGCGGTTACAGCTGAGCGGCTGCCAAACAGCTTTGGAAAGCTCAGGTCTGACACCAGGACAAACTGTAAACTGCAAAGACGGGGCAGTGCTGGAAGTGCTCACACAGAAGCAGAACCTCCATCCTCAGCTGCTCTCCGAGCTCAGCTAGACAAAGCCTCCCTGATCCAGTCCAGCATTAACCACAATCCCCTTTAAAGTAGAAGGTTGGACTAGTAACCCACAGATGCTCCTTCTCCACAACTTGTCCGTGATTCTCCATAACCACCACAGCTCCCAGAAACATTCCCACAACTTGGAACCCACAACTCACCTTCAAGAGTTCATAGAATTCCGATGGGGATGAAAGCACCTTGACGTGCGAGCTGGAGATCCCAAACTCTGGCACCAGGTTCCTGATCCACTGGAACCTGTGTGCTCCTTCTGGACAGAGTGAACAAGGAGGGGCTGTGATCACAGGGACGGGAGGGGTGAGCAGTGGGGCCAGAAGAAGCCATGATGATCTGTGAAAAGAAAGGTGGAGAAATTCCTTACGGTGGAGGACTTGCTTCCCACAAGCAGCCTCTGAGTAGGTAAAGAAAGAGCTGCGACAAAAGCCAACACACTGTAAGGATCCACACTGGCAAGAACACCTTCCCCCTTCCGTGATCCCAGGTGAACCACCAAAGCCAAATCCAGAAACAGAAAATCACAGGCAAAAGGTGGGAGAACAGATCTTGACATCGGCAGGAGATGTGGGGAAGCTACTGTCATCAGAACAGGAGCACGGGAGAGGAAAGTGGCTGGAAACTGAGGGGACTGAGGACACCAAGTCTCCAAACCCCCCCAGATGGGGTGTCCAGCGATGCCGCTGTGGTACCAGCTGCACCTGTGACCAGCCACTTCTGAACCGTCTTTATCACACACACAGCATCGCTTTGCCACCGCCAACAGTCACTTTCACGTCCGGCTTAGTCAGGCTGAAGATCAGATGTTCCTGCTTCACATAAAGACCTTTTAAAAATCACGCTACTCTAAGAAAAACGCCTCAGCTCCTCACACCTCACCCCCAAAAGACCGACAACACACAAGCACCTGAGCGCAGGTGCTCCCAGCAGCGGTGACGCCGTGGCACCGGAACGATGCGCTGAAGGACCCGGGGCGTTTCAACGGCTATGAGCCAAGAACACGGGGTGGCCCTCTGCGATGGTGCCACGCACAGTCCACACAGCTCCTAAAAGGTCGGGAGTTCTAAAGACTTCAAAGGAACTGCCAGGGAAACAGCCGCCGGCAGCTCATTCTTTAAAAATTCAGAACAAGTTTAATTCCTCTGAAGTGTCTTTGGGAAGAACCAGCTTACTGCTAACAGTCACGCTTAGGGGAATGACAGGAAGCGAATGGATCTTTTCTTCTCTGGAGGCTTCATGCAAATTCATCAAGTCATACGGGAACCCCTGGTAGGAGTCTGTCCACATGACAAAACCACAGCTCAGCACAGTTAGCAGCAGCAACTCCCATGAGATCCAGGAATCGACAAGCAAGGGACTGAGCTACACCCCCAAACCTGACAGAAAACGTTCTGCTCTCAAATCCTACTCGTGGGAGTCAGACTTGCTGCCAGGACAGAACCAGGGCAGCTGGTACCATCCCGGAGGAGAACCGGGTCCCTCGGGCCAGCAGGCAGCCACCACCTTGTGACCCATCCTGATGAGCTCTGTCACCACCACAAACTGAGAAGAAACCCGATTATGACTTTTACCAGAATTTGTTAGGAGGAACTTTTAGGTTTTACCACAATCCAAAGCCCAAATGACCACAGATTCCAAGAAGATGACTTCACTCATTTTCTTCATGATAAAACACTGGATCTTCACAAGGTTTCCGAACACCCTTACGCAGAAGCCAGGCAGTTTGCAGTTGTGTTTCCTGGAAAATCCACTAGTTTGTCACTGACTATTCATCGCAACAGAAACCTGAGTCAATCTGTGCAAGAATTCCTAGGATGGTGCTTTTCAGCAGATCACGTGGGCCTGGCTCAGACTCGACAGCCAGAGGTTACGCAGATAACCACCACGGGCTGTTGGAAACAATGGAAACATTTCAGAGGAAGTTAAAAAAAAAAAAAAAGAAGTCAAAGCTGAAAAGAAGTACGAGAAATACCGGGTGTTTTCAAGCATATTCCAGTCACTTTTTGCACGACCTTCGTACATCTTTGCTCAACTCGCATCTGAAGGCACGGGCCGCGCGTCGGGAGCAGAGACCCACTGCTCACTCCCGCCACGCAGAGCGGGAAGACCAAGCTACGGCAACTCAGACCCGCATCCAAAACCACCCGAACAACAAAACGAGCAGCTCGAGGAGCGCTAACGAAGCCGGGGCTACAGCCAAGCCCTGCAGGTTACAATTGGCATTCTCTAGAATGATCCCCACTGGTATAACAGTGGTGAACTTCTTGCGTTTTATGGTAACGATTAATCATCGAGAGGAGACGGATACTTTCCTGGTTATTCCATTAATCAATCCTGGCCATTTACGCTCCCAGAAGTCGGTAGAGCGGCCGAGAAGCCACTTCCAGAAACACGACTCCAAGAAGCCCCTTTCTGGCAAAGAGCACCAAACTGCACGTGAAGCCGCAGCCTCGCCCCACGCGGGCCAGCGTGCGGTTCACGGGCACACTCCTCAGGCAGCCCCTTCCCAGCGCTGCCGAGGGAGTAAAATCCACCTGCGGCACCAGCACCGCTTGGTCTGAGCCTGCAGATTAATTCTATACGTGCACCGACATCCCCTGATCCCAGACTCTGGATTTTTGCTGCCGACGCAATTTACAGTACCCGCACCGATTGATCCAATACTGAGACTTTAGCATTTATTTAGCGTCAAGAGTCTAAGGCTTTTTTAATTACCAAACCAATCGGTATTTTGCTCCAATCAACGCTAACAACAGCGCAGCAGCCACCTAGCAAAGCAACTGCTGCTGCTCATCGCCGACTGAAAACAGCTCGAGCTGCTCCCCAGGGACCACACAGCCCTCTCAACTGTACGCACACCGCAGTCAGAAACTGTGTCACTGGATGAAGAAATAACCAAAATTCCATACTCTGACAAACAGAGAAACAGAAAATGGGCTGGGGGGGGCGGGGGGGGCATTCCCATGTACTCCACATCATCGGGTTAACCGGAAAGAGAAAACAGAACTCAAAGGAACCACCTCAAATCTTTTCTGCGTAAGAAGTTGACCCTAAATATAAATGAGGGATTTTTTGTCTGTGTTCTATTTTTAGGAATCGTGGTTTTGGTGGCACACGGGCTCCTGAAGGAGCTGAAATGCTTTATTCACTGTAAAACCTCATCTGCAGAGCCAGAGGTGAAGCGAAACTGCGGGATGCGGTGCTGTCCTTCCGCCCACATGCGCGTCACCGCGGGGGGAATCTACAAACCGGCTGCCTCCTTCCAGGGCTCAGTCTAACAATTTATCTACGCTCAAAAACACGGACGAAACCAAAAGAGAAGTTTGAAAATAAGTCCCCTGGCTTAAGCAGGAGCATAGATCAGAACACGGGCAAGTCACGGGGCAGAGACCACAGGCAGGGTACCGCAGCTCATCAGCTGACGGGGCAGAGCGGAGACAGACCCTGGCCCCGGGCGCAGCGCCCGTAGGAAAGAAGCGCAACTTGTCCAGAAGGCTGTATCGGGCACTGGGCTAACTAAAAGAAAACACAGAACCCCTCCAGGGCGCTCTTACAGAGCACAGCGATGCCCAAAGGCTGGGGGAAAAGATCTTTTCCTAAAGGCGCCTTTTTGTTCGATCCCTGCTGAACCCAGGGCGCAGCGCGCGGAACGACAGCCGCCTCGGTTTGTCAGCAGTTTGGCTTTACGAGTTGCGCTCCCGACTGCGCAGCCCCACGAAAGCGGCAGCAGCAAAATGGAGGCAGTGGCAAAAATAAGGAGGAGAAGCCGTTCCGGGGAGCGCGGCTGCAGAAAGACTGTCGGGGGGAGCTGGAGGCCTCGCGTCCCCTTCAGCACGGCACGCGGCCGGCCTGGCACCCAGACGGGCAGCGCTGCCTCCTGCGGCTTCCCCGTCCCCAGCGCTCCCCGGGAAGGGGAGAGGAGTGGGACAGTGTGGGCTGAACTGAGAACTCAGCTGCCAGGTCCTGCTCGCTGCGCAGCTGCCATGTCAGGAGGAGGAACAAAGGCCCCTCCTTCCCACAGCAGCCCGCTTGGGCCGGTTTAAAACAGCGAAACCCTCTCTGCACGCGTTTGGCAGGGTAATGGTGACAGTGGCTGGGAAGAGTGGCCTCCCCCCACACCCCTCTTGTCCGAGAGGCAGCCCCGGCACGGACAGGACTGAGACCTGCTCTCCTCTCTTTTCTGACAGGGAGCTGGGGGATCTCACCTCACACACACAACCCCCAGCCCCAGTGGGCTGTGCCAAACACCTGAACCCAGGGCGGTGTCACTACAGAGGCCGAGCAGCACTGGTGACAGCCACGGCAGAAGCCTGCCCCTAGCAAGTCATAGAACCACGGACTGATCTGGGCAGGCAGGGACCTTTCAAGGTCATCCAGTCCAACCCCTGCAGGGAGCAGGGCCATCTGCAGCCAGAGCAGGGTGCTCAGAGCCCCGGCCACCTCCCCTGCAATG
>JANHFX010001746.1:80250-105169 GCA_027560015.1 Chloroceryle amazona | reverse complement strand
GTCGCGGGCTGGCCGCGCGATTCAGCTTTGTCGTCTATCTCTCTCCGCGTCCAGCGGTTGGCCGGGCTGTCTCGGGGTGGGACTTGTGCCCCGGCGCACAAGCCGCTTTCGTGCGTGGCCGTGATGGATAAAATGACTTCTTCTCAAGGGCTTGAAAGGCCAACGCCCTGTCACCGCTGATGTCCTTTCTCAAGACTCTTGTTTCCTATGCCACTGGTAAAAATAAGCCATCTGTCTCGTATAAAATTATGTTCCTCTCTTTGACTGAATTGTAGCTTCTCGCCCACAGGCTGCTGCTTGATCGTTTGTATTTGCACAGAACAGTGTGCAGTAGGAGCCATAAGCTACTCCTAGTGCAGCATAGGTTGTTTCATAAACAAAGCAGGTGGAGGAAAAGCATGTAGCAAAGCCATGTGAAGATAAAAGTTTTCCCACTTCTGTTACCGTTGCCAAAAAGAGACTATTGATGCTAATGCTAAGTCATCTTTTATAAGTTCAACTTTACACTAAACTATTTTTTTCTCTACTTCAATGCAAAAAAACCCGAACCATCCAAAAAAAAAAAAAAAAGCATAAATACCAAACCATTGCAGGTCTGTTGCTTTCACCTTTTTCTTCTAGTTATCCTTCGTCTGGGTTATTTTCTCATCTGCTTTACTCAGCTATGAATTTAGTTTGGCATTTATCACTTTGGTCTTTGTTTTGCCACTTCTCTTTGCTATTCTGACACTTGCCTGTATTGTCATACCTTCAGCTGGCTATCCTCTTGTTTTTACTAAAGTGGTTTTTAATATAGCACCTTGAACACTATCAACATTCAACTGAGTAATCTGTTTCATTTCAAAAGGTAGTCTGGGAGGAATTGTTTTTACACATGCAACATTATCAGTCATAAGTTCACGCTTTCTATATTGAATAGTGATTCTAAACTCTATGGGGCTCTCTTGAATTCAGTCTGATTTTGGCTTCATTATAGTGACTACTTTCCAAAATACTTTAGTATACACTTTAGTGCTTAAAAAACATCACGTTGGGATTTTTTTTCCCCCCACTACTATCATCATTCTTCCAAGTAAAGCTGGATGAAAGGTTGTTAACCAGGTGCTAGAGCTCTATGTGATATCTGCATTCTAGCTGAATCAGAAGTGATTGTGCTGACTGCTTTCCTTATTTAATGATAAAACACATCCTCTCTTTATACTGTCTGTTAAGATGAAAGATTAAGCCAGCTGTAGCAGTGCAGCCCATTTTCTACCCCAGTTGTGCCAGCTGTACCAACATAGCATTGAGACCAAGAGCAGATGATTTCTAGAAAAGCTGCAAAGTATGTGATGCAACTGAAAGGACAAATGGAATGACGTTTTGAGCAAAAACCAAAACAACAAACAAAGCAAAAGTAACACGATGTCTAGGCTAGATGACTAAGTACAGCTAAATCAATGTGTTTTGTGGGTTGTTGTTTTTTTTTTCTCCTAGTACTCAAGTAAGGATGCCTTAAAAAATTCACTATGGATAAATATATCAAAGTGCGAAAAATTGGAGAAGGATCCTTTGGGAAAGCAATTCTTGTCAAAGCTAAAGAAAATGGCCAACAGTATGTTATTAAAGAAATAAATATCTCCAAGGTAAGTGATTATTACTAATTACTATCTATTAAATATCCATTATTTTTGTATTTATGTTCTCAAAAATCACTGTTTTCCTTCTGAAGATGTCAAATAAGGAGAGAGAAGAATCAAGGAGAGAAGTTGCTGTATTGGCTAACATGAAACATCCAAATATTGTCCTGTATAGGGAGTCATTTGAAGGTAAGATTAATTCATACAGTAATGATAGTGACTGTGCATTACTTGCTGCATTGAGTGTAAAACTCTGTGTTTTCTCTCTTTAATCAGTCTTTTTCATACTTGTATTACTTCAGTATTTTTTTTGTTATTTTTTTTCCCCTAACAATTCTCCTGCACATCTAAAAATAATACTTGTTTTGAAAAAGTGGAACAATTAAACAGAAATGTTTGTGTCTCTTCTTCACATCTACTGGTTTTGGTTGATGCTTAAATGAGAAGTGTTATGTTCTCTTGTTTCTCCAGAGTGTAAGTGACCTTGAATACTTGGGTATACCCTAACAACTTGAACGCTTGTCTATGTTAAATATGAGTCCAGTACAAATTTGGGTGTTGATAACCTAGCAAGAGGAATTTTATCTCAAATACTGTTGTCTTAGAATGCAGTCTGCACTAATTGCAGTCATATCATTGATTACAGAGCTGGAAAAGTAGATGGGACTGCTTAATTCACCAAGCTATGAAAGAAGGAGAAGTATAATTCCACATTGTTTTCACAGTGCATGTATTTGGAAGTGAGCAGAATAGATACAGATAGGCCTTTGGCATCTTTTAGGTCAAAATACTATTAAAAACCCAAAAACATTATTTGAGATGCTGTTTAGGGGCACCGCTCTTTTGCTCTTTTCCCCTTCTTTTCTGCTGACTTTCATATTCTTTTGATTGGAGGGTTTTATTTTTTCTGTTTATTAAATTAGAATGTTGTGCCATAGTCGTACTGCACAGCCATGGTTTTCTGTTTGAGTTCACTCTTCTGTCTTCTCTGTAAAGACGCCTGTTCTTTAAGATGACTCTCTTTTTCTTCTTTTTTTCTTCTTACAAGGTAAATCCTGTAATTTGTAGTTCACAAAATTTCATATCACATCTTTATTGCTTAAGCATATTGACTTTGAACATACTGATTTGGTTTATAAAAGCTAATTACCTCAGCAATAGGTCTGCAAGAAATCCAGACTCCTATGATAATCTTTGAAAACAATGCCAGTTATAAAGCATAACCAAGCTATAAGCAGCTGTAAGCACAAAAGAAAAATCCTGGCTTTGATGTTTTGGAAAATAGATTTCAGAGGCATTCTGTGGGAGTGAAATTTACATGATTTAGATGATTTAATTAATTTTGACTCTAGAGTTGAAGTGCTATGACTAACTCATAAAAAGAAGAGTTCTTCCTTTGAGCAGCCTGTTACTGATTTTATGCAGCTATTTAGCTCTTCTCGGAGTTATGCCTAATATGTGAGTGGTGTTGCTCTTGTGGGTTTGCTAACTTGCAATTTGCTTCTGCCTGATCTCTTTTTTTCATTAGTAATGGAAAAGATTGTATTGGGGAACAAAGCTGTACCTTTGTATGAAATGTGTTATATATGTTCATACCTCCTCGTGGAAACTTCCAGAGGATTTTTGGACATATCCCCAGATTTCATTCAAAAATGAGAAAATAATTGTTTCCATCTGTCATTTTCTGCTGGAAGTTTTATTACTGTTCTTCTGTCTCTGAAGTGAACTGTATGTCTGGTATGAGAACTGATGATTGTCATGTTCTTGCACTTAGTTTGAGTAATACCTTGTCCAGGTAAAACTCCCAGAAAGAACTAGGCAGATAAAGACAATCAGCTAAATAAGAATTTAAGATCTCTGTTGTTAGGGTAGTGGATCTGTAAGATGTTTGAAAGCAGGTTGAAGAATGGTTTTATATTCCACTCATAAGTGACACCTTTAATTTCATAGTAGTTTTGAACACCATTTGGCACATTGGTTCAGCAGATGTTATTTTTTTTAATCTCCATAATAAAATCATCCGATGTTACCAGAAGTGGGAAACCTATGAAACTTGAAATAAAAAAGCATTTTTGCTTTATCAAAAGGACTAAGTGATATCTAAAGCTGAATCAGAAAAGGGTAGTTTGTTTTTTTTTTTTTATTTGGCTGCAGGGGAGATCTTTTGAAAGCTACATTAGAGATAGTTCTTTCTATTCTTTCTAAAATATTTTGTGGTTTATTTTACAGAAAATGGCTGTCTCTATATAGTGATGGATTATTGTGAAGGAGGAGACCTGTTTAAAAAAATAAATGCCCAGAAAGGAATCTTATTCTCTGAAGATCAGGTAGTGTTTTGCTGCATAATACTTTCTCATGTGTTTTAACTTATTTTGGTCCAGTTTGGTAGATACTGATGCTTAATCCAAAATTAAGTTCTCCCATTGTGATTGTCCTTTCCATCCGCCACAGTAGTATCTTTTAAAACAAACAAACAAAAGTAACTGGAAATCCTCAATATGTTAACTGGTATTTTGTCTGGGTGTAAAGATGTTTGGAAAAAAAAGTTTTATATTTCTTCCCAAGTAAACCAAATCTGAGAGGACAATATGAATGTCTTTAAACTTTTGAAATATTTTTTAAGATATAACAGCACAGGATTTTTGGTTTATAATGCTGATTTTCATTTATCGTAAGTGTAAAAGAACATAATTTAAGTATAATAATACAAACTGTGGCAATAGGAACTAGACACCATTCAAAAGTTTATTATTCCATTAGAAAAAAGTTAGTATTGTACTAGAAGTGTATCAGCAGATTTTTAGAGATACTGGTTATAAAGTTGTTTGTACTGTGGGAGAATTTGGAATAAATTAGAGTATTTTATGTACAGATTTGATTAAGTGATGATTATGTAGGATTCAGTTTTTTGTTTAGAACCAACGTATATTGCCTTGTTTGTAAATTTTCTGTGCTTTTGTAAGATCTCAATATCCCTTTAATAGTATATTAGGTCTACTGATGGTATTTAGAATAGGGTAATTATGAAGCATTTTGGATATAATTTGTATAACTTTTCATTTTTGTAATTTGGGCTCACTTTTACAAGAACTTGAGACAGAAAAGCGAAAATTACACCTTGCACGATATTGTCATTTTGACATGTGTGTAATTCTGGTGGGAATGGGAAACCACTATTCATATGGAAAAGTTCTTGCTCTTAGTCACTTTTTATGTTATGTTTGCATACTCCTGTTAGGTTTCTAATATATAATGAAACTACTAGTCTCAGGCTTAATATCTTGTTTGAGTAATACTCCTCTTTCGTTAAGGAGTTTGCATTGTAGTGATAGTACTGTTCCATTTTTAGTTATTCAGTGGCACAAATGTAGACAGGTTTGTGGGAAAAGGGTAAAATCTTGAGTTACAAATCTCATTTGATAGTACCTTTCGTTATGTAACCGGGGAAGCTTTCAAATAATGATGCTGATGATGCATTTTCTTTTATGTGTAGATTTTGGATTGGTTTGTACAAATCTGTTTAGCACTCAAACACATACATGATAGAAAAATCTTGCATCGGGACATAAAGTCACAGGTATGTAGGTAATGATTTTTTTAATTGAATCACCTTCTGAAGTGATTACAGTCGTGTCTTGATAGCAAAAGTTGGCAAATTATGGAAAACAGTCTTTTTACATAAACAGTTCTAAAACTAGAAACACTTCTTTTTCTTCAGAAGTGTCTGGAAGACGTTTATGTGATATTTGTACAATCAGATGAGGCCATTTTTACTTGAGTGTGTTACTTGTATTGATGTGTGGGGACAGAAAAGGCTGGTTTAGAATGTAGATATAGTAGTGGATTTTTGAAATTTGATTTTATTTTTCATTTTGATGAATTAGCACTCCAATAAATCTGTTTTTCATAGTATTCAGTAATACTACTGCTAGTGACTTCAGAGTTGTAGAAATGGTAGAAAACTCTTCTTCCCAAACTATGTTGAGAACAGAAAGTGTGCAATTGTATGAATGTTTTAATTAACAGACTTCTTCTTAAAATTTCTCTATCAAGAATATATTTTTAACCAAAGATGGAACAGTACAGCTGGGAGATTTTGGGATCGCCAGAGTTCTTAACAGGTGACTCCTTTTTGATGCTGTTTTCTCTGATTTAATTTAAATTGCTTTGATCTAGGAAAACACACTCTGTGCCCTTCACACGAGTTTGACTAGCTAACATTCTTGTTTTTTCCTAGTACTGCAGAGTTGGCTCGCACTTGCATAGGAACACCCTACTATTTGTCACCTGAAATATGTCAGAACAAACCTTACAACAATAAAAGGTATTAATAAGCGTTTTATTAAACACTTTTGGTAAGGAGAAGGAAGTGAGGCCTTTGAGAAATCTAAAGCTGTTCTATTCATGTGATGGTGAGCAGCTGTTGGTTTATCTCAGAGCCAAGGGGGTACTGAGTCTCACTGTACGAGTGGCACCTTAGTAGACCTGTGCCATACAAAGCAATGTGATGCAGAGATGAATTAGCTTCATGCTCCGAGTTCTAGATCTAGCCATGTTCTTAATTATGGCTCTCCTTTTACCTAGCTGCACAACGGTTGTACTGCCTTAATTTATGCCCTAATGTGAAACTGTGTTCAATTGTAACCAAATTCTGTCATCCTGTACTGAGTGAGTGTAAGGAAAGTCACAGTTAAACAGAGTAAATTGACTTTGAGAATTGTATTTGCTGAGCTAAGTGGTTAGTTTTGTTTGGGTTTTTCTTTGTTGATTTCAAAGACCTCAGGCAATTGTATATATTTAAAGAAAAAAGCCTTTGTCCATAATTTGTTTACTTTCCGTGATTGGGTTGGTTCAGATGAAAAGGTCTAAACAAAATCTGGAGCCAAAATAACCTCATCTGGTTTTCAGGTTGGCCTTATTTTTGGTTGTTGAATTCTGGTTTTGTTCAGGGCTTTGTGGTTTGGGGGATGGAAGATGTATATACGAGGGAGCTTTTACATACTCAAACCAGAACCTTTTTCTTTTCAAAGGTAGACTTCACATGTATAAATTACTTGGCAATGTTACACCTAGAAGTAATTCTTTAGCTCTATTCTCTTTGATTTAGTGACATCTGGGCCCTCGGTTGTGTTCTCTATGAAATGTGCACTCTTAAACACGCAGTAAGTAAAAACTTCTCATGTCTTTAAAAGAATAGTGATTTCAAAGGATGTTTTTCTGATGTTACACAAATATACTTCAGTTGCTGAAAGGCCTTCATGGTGACTAAATTATCGTCAACATTTTCATCTCCCCTTCCTATACTGACCAACATTTTCCATCTGTGTTTTTATCTCTCCAGAAACCTTTGCACTGTTTATTTTGTTTTCAGTGTAGGTTTTAAATGAACTGTGATAGCTGAAAAAGTTGTTAGGTGTTGTAACAAACGATACTGTGAATAGTGCTCCTTTCTTTCAAAAACTTGACATTTTCATTTTCATTTGGACTGTCAGCTTTCATGCATCTTTTATTGTCCATTTTCCAATTAGGAAAGGAAGAAAAATCCTTTTTTTTTTCCTGTCTTGCTTTGTGGAATTCTGTGGTTGTTTATTAAAATAAAATAAATTGCAACAATATGAAAATCAGAAAAAAAAAAACAAAACATTTTTCAAGGGATAAAAATATAATTTAATTTCAGGCGTCTGTGATTTTTTTATTGCTTCATCTTTTCTGTGGCAGCGTGCTGACAGTGCTGGCTTTCTGAGAGTTGATGGCAATAAACTGTTTTCTGTGAGCTGGGTGATATGTGCCATTTTCTTTATATTGTACAAAGGAATTGAAATGGTGTGCTCTGTTTCCTGAGTTTAAGCTGAAGTCTCAGCATTCCTTTAGATTTTACACTGAATGAGTGTGAATGCTTTACCTTCTTTTGTTTGAAATGGGACTGCTAAAAAGGGCAGAAGTTATGTGGTGATTGAAAGTGTTTGGGAGAGGAGATCAAGCATATAATTATACAGTGACTTTAAACTGACAGTGGTGTACAAGGAAGAATAGATCTGGAGTGAAATGATCATTTGTTAGCAAATTTTATAACTGTATTACAAAATTGTGATGTATTTATAATCTGAATACTTGGCAGCAGATTAAACTGCTGATGTAAAGTGTTGATGGCCTTGAAAATTTGTTTTGGTATGTTGAGGCAAGGGAAGATGTCATTTTTTTGCTTCCCTGTTATATACAGCTTTGTCTGTGGACAGACATTAATATTTAGTAACTGTTTTCTTTCTTATGTGCTATAGTTTGAAGCTGGTAACATGAAAAACTTGGTACTGAAGATAATCTCTGGACCTTTCCCTCCTGTTTCTATGCATTACTCCTATGACCTTCGTAATCTGCTGTCACAGTTATTTAAAAGGAACCCTAGGAACAGACCATCAGTAAACTCCATATTGGAGAAAAACTTTATAGCCAAACGGGTTGAAAAATTTCTCACACCACAGGTATGGAGTTAGTTTTCATTCCAATTTTGCTAAACAAAGAAACAGACAAAAATTACAGGACTTTTCTTTATTGTAATGTTAATATCCAACAGGAGAAATTGGATTATGGTATTCCATGCAGCTTTTATAGACACACTTTAAGTTGAGAAAAAAAGCGTTTTACTATGAACTGTAAACAAAAATCTCATTACTTAAGTATTTGGTAGTTTCCACAAACAAGTTTAAATTGGAATTTTCTTACGTGTAGTATTGTTCTGTGTGGTTTTCTGTATAGTGAGGAATTAGGAGTGAATGTCATGGTTTACAGTCAGAGCCATCTTCTAGGCCTATATATAACAGACACTCTCTGTTAACCCCCCTTCCTCCCAAGGGAGAGGAGAAAGGGGATAAGGGAGAGAGACTCAGCCATTAGAAAAGGAAACCAGAACAGCTTGAATGAGAATAATAATAAAAATGGAATATATAAAAATATATAGAAAACCGGTATCAAACACAACAAATGGTAATTACTTCACTGTCACCACTGATGCTGTGGAGCAGGCACTGGGAGAGTCCCAGACTGGGCTCAGGGAACTGTGTTCAGGAGCTGGATTCTGGTACAGGAGTCAGGAACACCCAGGTGGGGATCAAAGGCAGAACAGTCAGAGTCCTCCTCAGATGCTGGCCACTGAAGAAGTGAGGAAGAAATCAGAAGACGACCCAAGCCAAGTGAAACCCTCGTGATCCCTCAGCTTTATACTAAATGTGACATGTATGGGCTGGAATCCCTCGCTGGTCAGTTTGGGGTCCCCTGCCCTGCCCGCTCCTCCCTGCAGGTTTGGCTTTTTACTTTCTGCACCCCCCAGTGTGGTGCACAAGGTCCAGCAGTGGCCTTGGTCTGCACCCCAACCCTTGGTAGTAACTCTGCCCATGGGGTATTGTCACTGCCAGCAGCGGACCCTGCCTGGGAAAACAGGCTGCTAACTTCAGAAAGCAGGTTTAGTCCCTTGAGCATTCTGTATTAGCAGCACTAGTTGCAGCCCTCAGATTCAGCAAGAAGTTTGAGAGTAGGATGTTAGAAAATGAGAATATTGTGCTGGCTCTGCTAAAAGTCGGTCTCGCTCCATATCCTGTGGACAGTGAAGACTGGCCATGTACACTGGCTGGTGAGGCTTATGGGAAGAAAGCAAGCATACGTGAAATAATACTCTTCCAGCCTTCATCTTATGTCTCAGTTGCATCAGCTCAGGAAGATTCTTCTCTAGTATTTAGTTGTCCTCTATAGATTTGTATGTGAGCTTATATTCAGCTGTGCCTCACTTACATTGGTATTACCACTTTCTGCACTTGTGTGTTTCTCTGCAGAATCACATGTTGGATTCTAGACCTGTCACATAACAGCTCAGTCATCTTCTTACAGGCTGAAGAGCAAGCTTATTTGTTCTTTGTGCTGAAGCTTTTCAATACTTTCAGTTATCATTGCTCTCTTCTTGGAGCCTTTTTTATTGCTATTACATGAGGGGTTTTTTGAGGTGTTGGGTTCAGAACTACATACAGTATTGAAGATGATGGCCTATTAATGTTTGAAAGTTCTTTGTCTAGACTCCAACTTTTACTCCATTAAGGCTCTTTTCCACATTTTATTATGCTAATTTGACATGCCTGGCAGCACACTATATATGTTGTTCCTAGATACCCACATATGTAGTCATCTTTCCACCTTAAAAAGGATAGAGAAACTTAAAAACTGTGAACATTTTTAAGGGACTGGGTTTTTTGCCACAAAATGTCTGACAAATTGAAATTTGGCAACTGTACAGAAATCTAAAATGAACTGTACATAAAACTCTGTTGATGGTCATATCAGCTTTCTTCTAGATTATTAACTGGTTCATAAGTTCATAGATAATGTGTGCCTCACAGAAGTCAGACTGAACTGCTTTTAAAAAGTTATTGGAGTAATTATGCCAAAAGTGAAAATATTGAATCCAGCTTCATATTAGTGATCCTAAGTTGAATACATAAAGTTGTGAGTATTGATTTAAATTTAAGTTACAGTAAATACTATCAGCAGCACGCTTCTCTGAAAAGGAATTCTTTCTAGCTTCAGTCATAAATACTGTTGGCTAACTTTTCAACTTTTTATTTAGCTTATTGCAGAAGAATTCAATCACAAAATCTTCCAGAAGTTTGGACCACATGCTGCACCAGGTAAGTAAGTGTCTGTACACTTTTATCTCTTGCTGTATGCTACCCTTCCAAAATTTAAGGACACAGTGAAAACTGTAAATACTGGAAATAATTTCTGTGTTGTCATTGTATTACTTTTTTTTTATGATTTTTTTTTTTCCTCTCCCCCTTAGTAATGACAAATGAGTAATGAGAAATACCATTTCCTGTAAAAAATGTGAAAGTTTTCTTTAGAGATTCCAGGGTTAAACCCCAACTTCAGCCCAAAGCAGAATTTCTACTACCAGTAACAAATCAGATCACAGTTTGTTTTGTCAGGATGGTCTTGCCTTACTTACTTTTCCTGCCTTAGTTTCCCTTTTTCTCTTTTTTTTTTTTTTCATCTAGATTTTCTTCTCCATTATTTTATTTCCTTGTAATTACTCGAAGCTGTGGCAAGCACTTTGGTGTTTTTAGCTAGTGGTGTGTGTTTCACTCTGTCCTGCTTCTCTGTAATTAGCCCTGCTAATACAGAATAAAGTCCACAATACTGGCATATTTTTAGGACCTCTACATGGGAAAACAATACAGTTTGAGGTGTTGAGAGTGAAAAACTGTGAAATTGTGTTCTGCTGTCTCTATCAAGCATGAAATTTAGATGAGCTGCTTTGGACAACCGGGTATATTGCACATACACATCCTCTCCTGTGAATGCAGTGTTAGCAGTTCACCCATTTCCCTCCAGCTTTGCTGTTCCAAGACCTTGGAAAAGGGAACTATGGTATACTGGCCATCCCGGACAGGTCTAAAGCAGGTGTACTCTGTTTGGGTTTTAGTTTGTTTGGTTTTTCTTTTTAGCTAAAAGACCAGCTCAAGAACAAACACTGACTTCAGTTGCACCAGCTCAGAAAATTACCAAACCTGCTGCAAAATACGGAGTGCCTTTAGTGATCAGGAAGTCTTGTGATGCACCTAAAAAGCCTAATGAGAAGAAGCCGTTGGCTAAATTGAAACAAGTAAGCTATTGAAATTGGTTTTGTTCATGCCTTGTTTACACGTTATGAAAATACTATGCATTCCTTTTCAAAATGTCTTTTATGTGGGCACATGCATCTGCAGAGGAAGTAGGAGTAGTTTAAATGCTTGGCTCCCTGCATTACTGGTAGTTTTTGCTTAGTTGGTTTTAATGGAATGATTTCTGGAGTCTGCTACCTTAGGTTTGTATTTTAATTCTACTGCTGAATTAGACATGCTTTCCATGTTTTCAGTTCCTTTGTTGGTGGTGACCACTCTTAGAAATATTGGAATTCTGTCAGGTATACCAAGATCTGAATTATGATCTTCATGTCTTTCTTCCTTGCTCAAAAATCATTTCATATTTTGAAATGATGCCTATATTATGTAGTTGGAAGAGGAGTTTCCCCAGACTTAATTCCGTGGTCTAACGAGAAATATTTTTCAACATGCCTTCATACAGTACTTTGGATATTTATTCCAGTTATCTTCTCTGCACTCCATATTACACAAAATTCTTTTGTTTTGGCTTTTCTCTCTCTATTCCTTTAATTGCTACATGGCATGGGGATGTTTATGATACAGCTAGTCTTGAGCTATATGTACATTCCAAACAACTAGCCACCAAGAAGCTCCCACTTCAGCAAGAGAACCAATTCAAATTTTCTTCCTGAACAAGTAGTATTTTTGTTGTTGTTGTTGTGGAGTTTTGTTGTTGTTGTTTTTTGTTTTTGTTTTTGTTTTAAAAAAAATGTAATTTACTCTCTCCATAGCACTTCAGGGGAAAGAATACTGACATCTCTCTCCATCTGTAAAATTTGATAGGTGGATCAAAAATTGGCCTTGAGATATAAATTATCCTGGAGGCTCCAAGGTTGTTGGATGGTTAGGGAGAAGCTCACTGTTCACATTGCCTTGTTGGCTTGTGATACGCAGTTTGAAAAAGAGAGCAAGAAGGAGAGGCACAGAATTTGTGTCCTTCTGAGACCATGAGGCTTTTTTACATTTGAAGGCTTGCTTGTGCAACCATCTGCTGTTCCTTCCAACCAGTTTCACTAGCCAACACTGAGCCAACTTGCCTAAAGGGGCAGGGTAGATGATTGAGGAAATATCCTCTTGCTCCAGGTAAGCAGTCAGTAACACTACAATGGCAAGACCTTCTTTGTGTGAATTGTACCTAGTGACAGGGATAAGATGTAGGATAGAAACAATGGCTACAGTGTAATATAATTTTCCTTCTCTTTGCTGTTATTCTAGGGCAGTCTGAGCTTGCAGCTCTCAAACTGTCTTTTCAGAGGAGCATGTAACAATCATCTCCTTTGTTCAGTGTTACTACATTAACTCACTGTAGTTGAACTACATTGACTTAAGTCTCTCAAGGCTTCTGTCTGCTGCAATACTTCATTCTGAAGTACTCATTTGATAGGATTTTAGGTCATCGAAAGAAAATAGGAAGCTCTCTCTGTTCTAATATGGTCAGAAAAAACAAACAACAAAAACAACTTTTAAAAGTAATCATTGGGTTTTTTGAGATTAGAGTAAGCAGCATAGCTTCTTTACCAGGTATTCAACAGTGGCTGCATTCTACTCTTCCACAGGTAACAAGAAGTTTAGTTAAAGTTACTCAAGCGAAAAAGCCTAAGGATAACCTAATAAACCTGTTTTCTGAATACAAGAGAATCTTCATATCAAGGGACCCTTAAAGGTTTACAGTTGGGAAAGATTGCAAAGCAGAATCATATTGCCAGAGAAGAAAAATGAAGACAAACCAGATTTTAAAATTACTGCCTTCAGCTCTCAGGACACAGCTTTTATTAAAGGAGGAACAAGGTCCTAGCAGTGCTTTTCATTTTAAACCTTCAGAGTATCGAATTATTTTTAACCCCATTTGCACATACTAAATCATGGGTTAAAGAGTTTTAGTTTTTTCCAATTAGAGTTTTTTTTCTCTCCTGGTGGCATTGTGCTATCTAATTTGAAGTTTCACCTTTTATCCAGGCCTTTCCAACTCCAGTGAAGAAAATGAATCCAGAAGAAGAAAGGAGGAAAATGTTTGAGGTATCATAAAATCATCTGTTTATTTTCAAACTAAGGAAAAGCCAAGTCCACAGCAAAAATGGCACAGTGAAACCTTCAAACCTTTTCTCCTTCTCTTTTTTTCCCAAACTTTGCATAACAGTGATTTTTTTTTTTTAATTATTTTTTAATCTTCATGGACACAAGCCAGCAATTGGAGCACTAACCTATCTTGACAGAGACTTGACAAAATAACAGCTCAGTAATAATACCCAAAAATATATGCTTATTTTTCAGGAACCTTCAAAAAAGAAAAGATTGGAATTGCCAGAAAAAGAAAAACGCCAGAGAGATCAGGTAAAGAAGGTTCTTGAGAATTTCTTTTTCCACGCATAGGAATTTTACTGAAGTATCTTGCAGTGTGGTGTTTTATATGTTGTGTAACAACGTGGGGAAGTTCAATTTCCCAGGTACTAAACATGTTTAATCCTTGCACATTGCAGATCAGTTTACTGAAGGCAGATGAAATGAGAAGATTTGAAAAAGAAAGGGTAAAATATGTTTAAAATGTGCTAATAGTGAAGTTCAATTTTTTCTTAGTGGTTCCTTGAATTATGTTTTCCTGTATTGTTTTCTCCTTCAGATGGAACGAATAAACAGAGCCAGGGAACAAGGATGGAGGAGTGTGCTTGGTTCAGGTGGAAGTGGTGATGTTAAGGTTGGCAGCAGATGCAGAAATGTGGTGTAGTCTGTTCCCCTCACCTTTGTTTTTTTGGCATGGTCTTATCTTTTCAGAAAGATCTGCTCTTGGAGGTCAACTTTTGGGGTTGCCTGTTATTAATCTATGGATAAATTTAAGAGCAAGTGTGTAACAGGCTCTCGTCCCTGGCTTTTTTTGGAGATCATATGCAATTTTCATTCTTAATACTTAGTAAATTTCTGAATCTCTTCTCTTTCTGGCAGTAATGGTTTCCATGCACCACTTTAATGATTTCCATGCACCACTTTCTTTTTTTCCACTCCTGCTTTTGCTACTTTTTCTGTGCTGAATCTAAATGCATGAACAGCTTCTTTCACATTCAAGTTTGTTCTTGAATTCTTTTCTTGAAATCTTTTCTCAGGTTCTCATACTATTATGACCTCTTCCCCAGCATAAAACCCCTGCTTCTAAGCATTCTTTGTTATTTAGCAACATAAATGTTTAGATATACTAAAGTTGTTCAGAAGGGGGGTAAAAAATCCTGAGTAAATCTAGGATTTTTTTTTCTGAAAGTTGTAAATTCTTAGCCATTCACCTCTTCTGTAATTTAACTACATAAATTAATATGATTCCTATGACAGTTTCTTTATGCCTGTTTCTGTGTGTCATAGTTGTATGGAAACATAACTGTTGAGGGAAGTAGTCTCATGAAGTTAGTTGAATATAAAGGTACTTTCATCAGACAGAGCCAGTGCAGGAATTCAAGTGTTGCTGTGGTGTGAATCTATCTGACAATAGAAAATTGATTTCAACACAGCGGTTTGATGTGGTGGTAGTGAGTCTTACAGAAATACTTGGCCTAAACAAGTTTACTAGAGTTTTTTATAAACAAGCTGACTGAGCAGGAGAGTCAAAATGAGTGAAGGTTTTATCTTCTGTTCCTTGTACAAGAATATGAGGAATAAAAAAGCAGTTGATCAGGCTTCAGTAGCTGCTTATTAAATATATAGTTTCAAAATAGACATTGTATTTGGAGGTGCATTACCCATCATATAAGTAAAGCTTAAATATAAAAGCAACTTAAGCATAGCAGACTTTAAAATCTACCAGGTGCTGATTTAGTGGAAAAATCAAAAAAAACCCATCACTTGGTTCCTATGCTGTCCTTCTATCTCTCTCTGGAGATGAAAACAACAGGCACCAGCTGCCATATACCACAATATATTGGCTTCGTCATGTTTGGATGATAGCTACATACATTCCTGAAAACATGTTTCTGATTAACTCTGAGAGTTTTATTGCAAGGTTCTTAGACACTGCAGACCTATAAACTGTTGTAGCTACAGCTCTATGGGTGTCAGTATTCTGAGTTACCTAGGGAAGTGGGGGTTTGGTGGCTGTATGTCTTCACTAAGTGCAAAATGTCATGCCAGACATGCTTTAAAATTTGTTGCAGTGTCTTCTCTAAACTGGATAAGTTAGTACAAATGTTATTGCAGGCTACTAGGTTATCATCGCTCCATATTTCCATGTACTATTATAGTGTCCTTCACTTAATTATCCTTTTCCTTTTTCCAACATGAAAGCGGTGTATGCAGCAGCTCGCCGCTGATGCTGTCAAATAGCATTGTTCAAGGTTTCCAATAATGTAAGGAAGGCACAGCAGGGTCATGCACTGCTTGATTTTCTTTTCCTGTTGTCTTTTTGGCACCTGTTTCTGAGGTCAAGCAGAGAAAGAAGTGGCAATAATCTGGCGTTGGGTTTGTCATTTTAGCAGGAGCTGTAACTGTTCTGCAGAGTGGATGAGCAGCTGCTTCGTAGCATTTGCCTGGAGATTGATCAGACTATTTCTTTAGAATACCCTTGTGAAAAATAAGCTCTAATAATGATAGGTGAATCCTTGAATAGTGTCCGAGGCAAGACTTTTTCTTCTATTTGTAGAAACTCTCATCCTGTGTAGGAAGTTTTTATTCAACATAGCTGCGTATTCATTTGAACGCCTGGATAAAACTTTCAGTTCGTATTCTATCCTAGGGATTATGAGGAGCTATTGATGGGAGATGAGCATCTGAGATTCAGCATGTGAGCTGAATTCCATTTTCAAACAATCTGTTCAAGAACTCCTAAGTAGGCAATCTTAAATGTGTCACATTTGCACTAACCTATTTGAGTTCATTTAAAATACTTACGATCGCTCTGGAAGGAACATTGACACTATTGGTAAAACAAAGTACATAGTCCATAACTGCTTCCCCCAGGATGTCAAGGGAACATTTTTATGCTTGTGCTGACAACCTTAACCTTACTTTGCCAGTTTCACATTTTCTGCATCCATCCCTGGCTACTACTGTACACAGCTGCTTGCAACATTATTTTTTTTTTAATTAATATTGTTTTCATGTGAAGGTTCTGTAGGCATTCTAATTCTTTGAGAATGACACAGCTAATTTGCATGAAGCAGTAGCTTGTGGTAGATGTTCCCCTGATCTGAGTTGTAGTAGGGAAGCACCTCAGTCCTGGTGATGAAACCAAATGATAGGCTGGTAACAGTGGGGATTCGCAAATAAATTTGCACTTAATTCCATTCAGCTACCTTAGAAGTGTGCTCAACACTCTCCAGCCTCATGAAGAAATGGGTGTTTGGCTACAAATCATTTAAGAGTACTTCAGTTAATACTGTATGGCTTTTAGCTTTTGCGCTAAAACTTCGATTTTTGCCATGTAGGAAGAACATCTATCTCCAGTTAGACTTCCATGGATTTGTTACCAGTAACTTCCAAAATGTGTGACAGATGTCTCATGTATAGCTAGCCTGGTATGGGAGGGAGGGAACATGTTATCTTATTCTGGTGTGCTAACAGAAAAACAGGTTTTTAATTTGTCTATTTTTGTAGTTTGTTAGAATAGGGGAATGGCAGGAACAAAAATAGGACCAATTCAGAATTGTTGCAGGACATATTAATGCTTTTATTTGTTGAAGAGATGAATCTGGTAAAGGCTTGTTAAAACCAGTAACTGAGATTTCCACCCTACCCCTTCTGCTTTGCAGGCACCATATTATGGCGGTGGAGGTGGTGTTGGTCCTTTTCCTGTGTCTTCCAGAGGACAATATGAACACTATCATGCTATTTTTGACCAGATGCAACAGCAGAAGGAAAACATTAGAGTAGCTGAAGAGAGAGATGCCAAATTGAGGGTGAAAGTACAAGGCCGAGAAGTTTTTGAGAGGTATGGCTACCTTTCATTAGAAGCTGCATGTTTCTGCCTTAGATGAAAGTAATGGAGGTTACTGTACATGTTTATCTACAGAGGAATTCCACCTGGAATACGTCCAGGAGTTCCTAAGGGGCCTGCAGGTCATCACCATTTACCTGATGCTGGTGCAGTTAGGAAAAAAACGAAAAGATTGAAGGAGGTGTCTAAACAAGCCCATGCAAACAGGTTGGACTGTGCTACTCCGTAAATCTGTCCCTCCATGTTAGATTCTTGTTCTGTCTTGTTTCACGTAGTAGCTGGACGTCTCGCAAACTCACTCTGTCCATTGGTTCTGTGCTGCCTGTTTGTGTTAGTCCCTTACAGACCACAGTTACTTTAGAACCAATGGAAACCGGGACTTTCCCCAGGAGTGGAAGAAGTGGATTACTAAAAAATGCAACTAAACTCTATTTCGGCCAAAATTCTTGGCTTAATGCAGTTGCAGATAACATAATAAGCCTTCTCCTTTGCTGTTTTCATAGTTCCACTTTTTGTGTTACCTTCCAAGATGCTTCCTTCTCCTGTCATCTCAATCTGATTGCTTTCTCTATATCTACGTGTTTGAGAGTGTCTAGAATGCTCCCAGAGTTGTTAGCTCCTCTTTATTATCAGGGGAAGACTTCTAGGAGATTTCTTCATCAAGATGTAAATGCCAGGTGTGCAACTTCTAATGGAGTGATGCTTGCTGTTTTCAATTACTATTAACTGAATATTTTATATATATAAAAAAAACATAAAGCAGTATTTTATTTTATTTTAAAGTATTTCATTCTTTCAAGTAGCTTCTTCAAAACTTCTTTGCTCTCCTTCAGATCTGTTCGTATTGCCCAAAGAACCATGTCCATACTGGTGAGCAGTAAATGGAAAAATGTAATTATTTTTTCCCTAGAAGTTTAGCACACTATTGTTCCTAACTTTCTTGGACAAATTTTCTCATGCATTATTTAAACTTGTGCAGGTAGGTCCAGTGATGTGTCCCATGGAGGAAGAAATAAATGGACTTAATGTAAGGAAAAGAAAGTGGACAAAGAAAACATTAGGCTTTCTAAACTGATTTTACTCAGTTTTATGTTTTGGTATATATAGGAAAATATAATTTGGGCTGTTGTGAGCTAAAGTTCCTCCCAGAACAGCCCAGTACTGGAAGGTGTGTTGACCCAGCTGGTGTAGACACACGTTTCCATCCTCCTTTATTTATTCTCAGTGCTTTGCACAGAGTGCCCCAATCCTCAAATCTTCCCTGCACTAGGAAACACTGCCTCATGCATTTGACAATATTAAATGATACTTGGCTACACTGGGTAAACTGTTCTAAGTGGGTAGAAATTGAGAGGAACTATAGTAGAGAGCTGAAAATTATTAATAACATGGACATCATGAAGAGAAACTGACTCGGAAGGTTGCAAATACATGAAGCTAGAAGTACCCCATGAAAATACCATGCAGAAGTTTCAGAATAGGTAGAGGGTTGGTTATTTCCTATTTATAAACTGGATTACCTTTAGCCTGAAATTGAGGTGCTTTCTTAACATTTAAAACTTAATTATTTGTACTTTATTACCTAGAAGCAATTTCAATTTCTCTAGCCTAGCAGTATTTCTCTTCATTCTTTCAGCTGGAAGTGAAATATAAAGATTAGTGTTCAGGATTTTTAGCTCAAACAAGTAATTTAAATAATTGCCACTTTCTTCAAGATAGGTAATTTAGAGGATACATTTAAGAAGTTGAGAAATCCTCAAGTTGCAATCTTTCTGATTGCATTACTGCTACTAACACAAAGCTAAATGGATTCAACATCAACAACCTTTAAAACTTGTCTCTTGAACAGAAATGCAGCCCAGAAGAAATCTAGCTGAAGTTAGTAAAATAAGTCACTTGGCTTTAAAGTAAGGAAAACCATTTTCATAAAATTTAGTTAAAATAACATTTTCCCGTGGATTTGGTTTGAGACAAGTAGGTAGGTTGTTTGTTTGCCTGCTTGAGAAGCACCTCTTCTCCAACACTATAAGCTAAACTTCAGATGTATGACAGGTTTTGACAGATTTCACTACCAAACGAGTTCATCTGAAATGAACAGTTAATAAAAAAAAAGTTAATAAAAAAATATTAAAAATCAAAAAAAACCCAGTTAATAAATAAATATCTTGTAGTGAGTCAAATATGTTTATACAAAGTTTATCAAGTGTTTCTTTCTTTACTGCTAACACCTACATGGATCATCTTGCCTTTGCAGAGCATCTACAGCATTTGGCTTACTGTATCAAAGTAGTCTTATCTCAGGCTTCCTCTTGATGCTTTGTAGCATATGGAAGTATTTAATTTCCTTGTTTTTTGGGTGGGAGGGAGGGGACAGGAGAAAAAAAGCCCAAACAAGATGCAAGGATGTTTAATTAGTGTGCTAATTAATATATTAATCACTAGCAGTAGGTTCTGTACTGCAAAATTATCATGATGATTATTTCTTTAACTGTCTCAGCCTGATGGGTTATTGCTGTCAGCTTATTCCACTTTCTTCCTGCCTGTTCTTGGACCCCCAGTACTCCTCAGTCAAACAAGGCTAGGGGAGCCTTGAAAAGGGGATTGCCTCATCATTGTACCATTTGTTAGAATATCTTACACTATTTCTTAGTGATTTTTTTTTTTTTATTATTATTTTCTTTTAATAGAAAGCTTCCTCTGAGTTGTCTTCTACCCAACTTGTCAGAAACTGCTTCCTCTACAAAATGACCATATGTATGTACTAGGAGACTTACCAGATGCTCAGAGTAACCTGAACATAGCCTTCTTGTCTGCCTAAGAAGGTCCCTGGCCTGGGATAAAACATGGGGGGGTAAATCTTGTTCTAGCTAGTTCTAAGGTAGGAAAATTCCCTCACCATCTCTTCAAAAACAAACAAAAATCCCCAGGATCATCCCCTAAAGGAGTTGCCAAAAACTCTGAGAATACTAGCAGTGTACTAATTCTCTAAGTGATAGAACCTCTTACTTCAAACATATGTCAGTCTGGAAGCACTGGTGCAGTACTGACCTTACTAACTGGCTCACTTGCTGAGTTCTTGCTCATCTTTGAAGGGAAACTCCTCTTTTTCTGAAATTATAACAATAATGAAAACGAGCTGAGACATTTTCAGAAATAATCACCCTGGGATTGTGTTTTGACATCCATTTTTGTCGTGATGACCAGGATCTGGAGGACACTATAGTGTGTTGGGTTTGTTTGGCTTTATAAAAATTGTGTTCTCAGCTTAGCTGAGCCTGTTTTCCTCCATTTTCTGGAAGTCTGACTTGTATTTTGGCTGATGAAAGGCATTTTTTGAAGATGCCTTACTCACAGAACATTAGTGTGTGTGTGTGTGTCCTAGTTAGAATAAATGCGGGGGGGATTTGAGAGTTGTCTTTCATAGACTTTCATCTTGCGATGTGTTGCAATTACTCAGGCAGAAAGGATGGATAGCTGCAGATAGAGCAAAGCAAGTTGAAGAATTCTGGCAACGGAAGAGAGAAGCCATGGAAAACAAAGCTCGAGCTGAGGGCCACATGGTATGGAATCTGAGCTTCCTATCTTCCTTCACTCTTTCAGCATGCTTTATGAATAAATGATGAATGAAGTAGCAGCATAGTCAGGAAAGGTTGGCTAAATATTTTCCTGTATTAAAAAAAAAGAATATGAGGTAGGCTTTTTGGCATTTTTGTTACTGATTTTATGAAAATATAACAGAATTGTGCGATACATTTGTCAGGACAGTAAATTTGAGCAAAGTATGGGGTTTTTTTTGCACGTGTCGAAGTTGATATTGTGAATTTTAGAACACTTGCTTAGATTTTTAATTTTATTTTTTTCTGTTCATAGCTTTAAAGTTTTGGTTTAAATTTAAACTTTAATCATTCAGTAGCTTGAATCTGAAATGGTTTGATGCATGAACTGATAAAGCCAATGATCAGCTACAGAGGTGTGTTTTACAAAAACACATCCTGCTTGTGGAGAAGGTATTAAAGAAGTCGTGTCAAGATTTGTGTTTTTAAAACCTTTACTCATCAGAGATTAATTAGTGGACAGTGTCACAAAATGTTCTTGGTGCTTTATGCTTGCAGTTCGAAAGGTAATGTTCCTATAGGAAGTTTATTTTGCTGTCAAGGTACCTTGGAAATGACTCATCTGCACTAGGACTTTGTGTGGTTGAGCTCTGTGTTTTCAGAATGTGAAGAGGTTTGCTTTTGGAGTGCCTTTTCACACTATTCCTGTACAACCAAGTCACAGTATTGCTCTGTCTGCTGCAGTTCAACTGACTGTGCTGGCACTGCAGTGAGATCAGACCAACTGCAGATTTACAGAAGCATCTCCTGAGTTACATCTGAACATCAGATCATGACTTACAGCCAGCTCTTTGTTTCGGGGATTATTTCACTTACAGTAAACAGTTCTGAGATACCTGGATTCACTGCTTTATGTTGAAGTATCCTTGGGCTAGTTTTAAAGCATTATAAAGCTATGGTTCTGTTTCTTAAAACTTCCAAGACCAGTAAATAACTTTGAAAAAGTGAACAATTCTTCTTAAGATTGCCTCTTCTTAGACAAGTCAGCAGTGGTACTTGAGTCCATTTTGTTCTTAACTTTGTTGGCATTAATAGAAATGTATGAGATCAGTAATGCAGGATACCCAAGTACTCAGTTTAATGTTTCACTAATGTATTCCACTCACCCCAAATGTTTTATTCTTAACTGGCTGCCATATTAAAACAGGGAGGTTACTGAACAGTTGCAAAAGTAACTTCCAGATCTATCTTCTCAGCAGCTTCCTTCTGCTGGTGCAGGAAAATAACCTGACTAGCTGGCAGTAGTTCTTATGTAGGGATGAGATTATTGTCCAGACCATGATGATCCGAGAGGAGAAATCCCCAGCAATCATTAACAAACATGCGGCTCTTTGTCGTATAAAGACTTGTAAATCGAATGACTCACTCTAATTTACCCAGCTTCTGTTAAATAGAGTTGTTGTCAACTTCAGTTTTCAAGCAACAGTCTGAAGCTTGACTCAGTAGTTGAGTTGATGATAGTTTCAGTCATCTCTTCTTTAAGACAGCTGCTGACCTGATTTGATTCTTCACTTTGTGTGGCCTTGCAAAACACTGAGTCCTGGCCTTTGAAAATTTTAACGTAGGCAGCTTAGCGAAAGCTAATGTACAGAAAGAAAATCAGCTCTCAAAAATCTTGTTCCCAGTTTCTTTCTTGTTTAAGAGCAGTGATTTAAATCTCCACCAGCCTGATGAAAACACCAGAACTAATGTGAGTGAAGAACAATGAGATGACTCGAATAGTGCCACATAGGCTTTGTAAAGACCAGGAACATGCATTGAAAAGTTTAAACCCAAATACTTTCAGAAAAGTTAAATTTGGAAAACACTCCTTTCCATTTTGTATGACTTAATGCTAGAGTTGAAACCTGAATTTGAGTTTTCCTGAATATACTTCTTGTCCACAGGCTGGTTCCTTTACTTTCTTCACTATCTCCCAGTTACTAAACCACAGAAGTGCAGAAATGGGCTGTTTCCTTGAGTTACTGATTTCTTTTTTTTCCCCAGTCTCAGAGTCTTTAGCCAGTGCTCCCTATCAAGGACTTAACTGGAGTATTTACTTACTGATGGTTCTCTACTCAAGCTTGAGAAAGCTAACCCCATGCTATCCTGTAAGGCAGGAGGTCCATGTAACTATCACACGTATGCTTCCTGGCATTTCTGTATGTTAACAAATCAACATGGTTGTCACCTGTTCAGCAGTCTTAAGGTATATCTTGAACAAAATAATTTAAATATTTTGGATTTTAATCCAAGCAGGAAAACTGGAGTTAAATGTTTCTTGTGCTATTTTGTATGGGACTTCTTCAGAGGCTGAATTCTTTTGGTGACAGTTCAGGCACTGAGTACATCACACTAACAGACTACATGCTATGAGTACATATGTATTAGGCACATTTAATACAGCTTGTTAGATGTAATGTGTATAATTAAGTATTTTATTAGTTTTGGAGTTTGGATCTTATAGTATACTCTTTAAAAAGTCATCACTCTAGAAAAAGATTAAGAACATATAAAGATTCCGTTTTTATTTTAGGCTTGGCACAACAATGGGAGAAATGCCAGCTCTGTGCCACAATTTTTATATAGCCCATATGTTGAAAAACTTGTGCCTATCAGAATTTAATTCTAGTCTCTTTGGCTGCTCATGATTTTTAGTTGCAACTGTTGTGTTTCATATAAGTGAAAAAGGGTTATTGGTTCACTTGGAAGGACTGCAGATCATTGATGGATTTGGTTTTATGAGTGAATAGTTACCAGATAAAGCAGATAATTTTACTACCCTAAGCCACCTTAAATTTGATACCATTAAATGGCAAACAGGGTACACTGCAAAACGTGGCAGATACCTATGGAGGCAGGCCCCTTTCTGCAAGAGGAAGGAAATCCAGAAACAAGGAGGAAGAGGTACGCTTGCTGCATGCTTGCCACTTTGCTCATCACACAAACAGCACGATTTTGACCGTGTCTCTGCCCAGTTTCCCTGCATGGTTCATCTGTGTAACAATATAAAAGGACTATCAATTCCTAGGAAACAATTTGCTGTATAAAGTTCTAGAGTTTGGGTGTGTTTGTTGTTGTGTTGCTTTGTTTCAGTTTGGAATAATCAAAATAATAGCTGTCCACATCAGTCTGTCTCAGACAAGTTCTTGAATGTGCATACTTACAGATAGGACTCTCTATCTGAATCCTGTTGTGATAAATATAACTATTCCTGGATTTCAACGCTATAAAATGTAATGATAGCTTAATATTGAGAAACATACATTCCTATTTGCTTTCTTTTCATTAGATGTGAATTTTTCTGGAGATCCCTAAATGCCAATATGATGATAGTAATAGTGTGGGGTATTTTTTTCACCCATCTTATTTTTTTGTGGAATCTTGTGTATTTTAAGTTAACAGTACTGAAGATGGTTTCAGTATAACTGAAGCTTCTTTCTTTCCTTTGCCTTAGGAATATTTGGCAAGATTACGACAGATCCGGCTACAAAACTTTAATGAACGTCAGCAGATAAGAGCAAAACTTCGTGGAGAGAAGGTTGGTTTGATAGATTATCTTAAATACTTACAGAAGGTGGCTGTGGGATGCACTTTTCTCATCGTCAGTTTATAGACAGACACATACTTCTGACATTTCATTCTGTCCCACATTTAGTGTACTTCCATCTCTTCTACAATATGCAAAATCTTTGTTATTTCAGTGCTGGGGTTGCAGCTTCAGTCCCTGTAAACAAACAGTGTTTTATGAACAAGATAATGTAAGGTTGCATCTGAATTTGGTATATGAATTTCTCATCGAACACTAGCATGTTTATACCTATTTGGTTTTAGTTATAGGAGCTTCTCCAGAATTCACTTTTTGACAGTGCTTATGAAGTGATTATTTTCATACATTTTGTAGATCAGTATTAAAGTTAGAAATTCCTGGCACGAGCTCAGCTTTATACTAAATGTGACATGTATGGGCTGGGATCCCTCACTGGTCAGTATGGGGTCCCCTGCCCTGCCCGCTCCTCCCTGCAGGTGCCGCCTTTCACTTTCTGCACCCCCAGTGTCGTTGGTGCACAAGATCCAGCAGTGGCCTTGGTCTGCACCCCAACCCTTGGCAGTAAC
>JANHFX010001746.1:8595-80150 GCA_027560015.1 Chloroceryle amazona | reverse complement strand
GGGTCACAGAGCACTGGAACGGGCTCCCCAGAGAGGTTGTGGAGTCTCCTTCTCTGGAGATTTTCAAAACCCACCTGTCTGCGTTCCTGTGTGACCTGTGCTGGATTGTATGGCCCTGCTCTGGCAGGGGAGTTGGACTCGATCTCCAAGGTCCCTTCCAACACTGGACATACTGTGATCCTTTCACAACAGTCACTGTTAGGAGCACACGCTTAAAAAACACTTACTTTCTAAAACCCAGTACATTCAACGAGCCTATAAAATTTATTTTCAGGCTGTTACCAGTTCTTTAATATTATCTGGTATATCATCAGGTGAGGCCACAGTAGCTGCTTCTCAGCTGAAAACTTTTTTTAGACTGCACTGCTAGGAGATCTAAGCTCCAAAGGAAACCTCAACTTTCCATCTGTGAAGTTCTACTTGGATGGTGATTCAGCAAGTCACTCCTATGAGCAAAATGCGACAAAGAGTTATAATCTAGATCTGAAATAATCTAGATCTGCAACATTGCAAAAGAAAGCTTGGAATAGTGTTTTCTCCAATCAGTCCTTTGGAATTATCAATGCAACAAGAATGCTCAAAGTAAAGGGGTTTTTTTCAAAAGTTTTAAGGACAAAGGTACCAAAGTCTTTGAATCCTAATACCTCCAAGAAAAAAAAAAAGAAAAAAAAAAAAAACAAAAAAAACCACGAAATCAAAACAAACAAAACCTCAAACAAACAAACCCACAAAACCAGACAAGTAACACAATATGAGAAGTTACAGAAAAAATAATGAGAAAATATCTATTTGGAAAAAAAAAGGTAGATTTAATAATACTTTTTCTTGATCTTTGTATCTATACAAGGTCAAATTTCTTCTTCTTGGAAGGGACTGAACTGAAACCACAGATTAAAATTTTCACAATAAGAGAAATACCTTTGTTCAGTTTCCTATATTCTCCTTTTTTAACTATACATATTTCTTTCTAACTCTTTCATTTCTAAAATGTTCTGACAAATTGAACATCAGGAAACTTCATATTGTGAAGTAACAGGAGTGTGACATCCTCCATGCTATACAACATCAGTATCTATTAGTACAAGTCCCTTGAATTTGAAAGAAGATGACTTCTCTTTATTTTGTGCCTGGTTTAACACAGGATATGTTACTGTAGGCAGCAATCCACCTGTCAGATTTTCAAGCAAAAAGAGTCACCACCAGAAAAATTGAAGTCCATGTGAGAAATATATTTGTCTGTTATTCACCTTTAAATTCAGCACAAAAAAAAAAAAAAAAGGCATCTCTTAGCAAATCTTGAAGATATTTAATGTCTAGGTAAATATCCTAAATCAGAGTGATGTTTAAGTAATTTTTTGATGCTAAGAGTGACTGGAATAAGAACATCTAAAATGATCAAGCAGAATAAAAGTACAGAAGAAGCAGATGTCAAATACAACACAGTTTCCCCAACAGGATAATCTAAGAAATCATTATATTCTCCCTAAGAATAGAAATAACTCCTGCAGCCACACATTTTGATACACATTAGGCACATGATTTCAATTTTTAAAAAGGGAAAGAAACCCTCTACATGCCAGTTTTTATCTTAGTGATATCATTTATATATTGATAAAACAAATATTCCCTGCCCCAGTCTAAAGTACAAAGTACAAATGTAGAGCAGTACAGAGCAAGATAAATCAGAACAAATATATACGGGGTGTGTTCTTTATGGCTACAACAGTTCAGAAAATGGGTTGGTCTTTAGGAATATTTTTAAAGGAGTGCAAGGAAGTTACCTGAGAGCGCTGCTTGAGAAAGGAGGAACAGAAAAGAAGAACCAGGCTTAAAGAATAGGACTCACTTTAGAAGGAAAAAGAGGAGGAAAGACCACAATTGCTTTTTGTATCCATTAGTTTCCCAAGAGTGAGAACAGACAGCTTGATATAGGGAGGGAAAGAATTCCAACTACTAAAACGAGATTTCAGTTGCAGTGCTTTCCATCATTTTGCCACATTTCATGTGAAACAACATCCACCTTCTTGTTACTTTATTAATATTTTTATTAACTTCAGTAGTTAAATATTCCAGAAATACCTTCCATTCTTCACCTCAAAACTCCAAAGCTTATAGTGTTGACTGGATCAATATCAGCTTGATCAATGGAGGCTTCAACCACTCATACCCATGCAATAATAACCTCTTGTTATTATGGTACATAAAAAAAGGTCTTGGAAAGCATGCAAGAATTTCATTTTAAATGGGTATTACCAGTGTAGTTTCAACACACCCCTATGCACAGAATAGCACAGGGACATAGAACACACACATTCCTATCAAGAGTCCTACCTACAGTCCTCCAGCAGGTCCAGAACAGTGTTTCTTGAATTCAACTTCATAAGAATTTATGCTTAAGAAATTCAGAAATGTTATAATCTGACTTTTTTCTTTCTTTAGGAACTTGAAAAGTACCACATTTTTACGAGCCTCCTACATATATGTTAGTTAAACACAATTTGGTGTTTGAAGAAGTTTCCCTGATTTTATTTTCTCTTGATGATGTAGGCTTTCTGGAACTGCTATAACTATAGTGGCTGCTACCTTCTCTCTTTACAAATGCACCTAGCATATTTTATTCTAAGACAGTCCCAAAGCTTACTCAGAAGTTCTGGTAGCAGTACTGGTATTACATATGCTTATATTCTAAATATTACCTGAATCAAAAACACAGAAGCACTTTACATAATATAATAATTTTACTATCTTATTGTTTTCTTCTGCCAAAAAATTAGTTAATCTGTAGGTGTGTTTAAACCAACTCCAAAAATGAAATTAGACTCATGAGAGAATTTGACAGCAAAATCACAATTAACTCCTACGTGATGATTTTGCACAATTTAACACATTATTATGGCAAAACTAAATTGCAGGCCATAACTTGGGCATGTTAAAAACCCTCAGTATAAGGGATCCAAGTATTTACTTCTCTCTGGCCAACATGGCAACACTTAGAATTCAAATACATATGTAAAATTTGTTCAGGTGCATAACAATCTCATTTCTCATTATTAGGCAGAATGTGGTAATACCCAACAATTCCAAGTTTTTACATTTTTCATGCATTTGCATACTTTATTTCCATAAATGACAAAGCTAACAAATTTCTGTGGAATTAGAGGAGTTCTTTTCTAAAACAAAGCCTACCTAATTCAGGGTTTGTCCCTGCAAAATATTTGGATTGATACTACAGAGAGGAGAATGCAACATTGTGTATGTACATGTGGCTCAGTTCAACATAGCTCGTGGTGAAGTTAAGGTTCCAGCAAGGAGCAAATCATACAAAATCAATTAATTTCCTCATCAGTAAGGAACTAGTCCTCAGAAGGCCAATTAATGTCTCCCCAGAAAACAGAAGGGTAACTAGGCAAACTTCAGAAATGGTTAATTTTATTTATTTTTTGGGCAGAGACTTAATTATTGTCAGAGGACTGTTCCATTCTACAAACCATGAAAGGAATCCCTTGGGCGTACACTGCAATCTTCTTCTGGTCCACTCACCTTGCTCTCCTTCCCAGTGTACCAGGAGAAATGACAAGGACTGAACTTTCATCCTAAAATAATTTGACCAGGATGTATAGCTGGATTCAGCAGCTGGGAATCACTACCAGGTCCCACAGTACAGGCAGAGGCAAGCACTGTTCCTTAATGCTACCAACACAGAAACAAACCCAACCAAACAATGCTATCTGCAGAAGATAAAATGGCATAGGTAACCAGTTTACCAAGTTTGTATTTTAAGACAACCCGAAATGCATAAACTCTGTTGTTCAATGGTTTAGTTCTTTTTCTTCATCATAATTTGATGTCAGAAAGAGGACTAGGTGCCTAGGGAGAGATGTTGCCACCAAAAAGTGAGAAGTACCACTGACCTTGAAATCAGTGGCAGCAGGGTCAGTTCTCTAAATGAATAAAGACACCTGTAAGTATAATCATTTTTGTTGTTCATGTTGCACTAGGAAGGACATGGACTTACCTTAACTGGACAGTAAGTCAATGAACTTCTTACGGTTTTAATGCGTGTTTACTCCCACGTTATACAAAAGCTACTGATTTCTAGCACATAATCAAATCATACTCTATGTTCCTTTCTCCTTTATGCATCTCCCTCTGTAGGCTGCTTCTTTTCCACAGTTTGAACTGGAAATTCAGGCTCAAAATCCTGCAATTTCATTTCATACAGCAAGTAAGGTAACCTATACATAGGAATGCCAAGGGACCTGCATGCTTGCTACAACCTGTCTGCTTCCTAGAAAAACTAATTTAAAGGCAAAATCAGTCCCACCTTCCTGTCCAACAGTAAAGTACTAAAATTTTCTGTGGATATTACTAGCAGCAGTTAGTTGCAGACTTTTGAAGTTCATTTTATTCAGTTTATGAAGTACTTTGAAATGTTTCCTTATAGATAGCCATCAATTTACAACATCACAGTATGAAAGTCAAATGGTCTTGGGTCAAATTCCAGCTCTGTGCTAACCTGTTTTATGAAACCACAAGTCAATGTCTATTTCATTTGTTTTTTGTTTGGTATCTCTAGCACTGAACTAGATCAGCTCGGAAAACCTACATAATATGTTAGGACTGATTACTGATTACCACTTTGTTTCCTCAAAGGAATTCATATTACCTTATCACCTTGACAACAATAGACTAGTCATCTTCAGCACTGAAGAAATACAGAATATAGTTCCTCAGAAGTATCAGACAAGAGGTGGCAAGGGAAACCTTATTAAATTGGTATGAGAAACTATGTCAGTTGGCACACCTGCCTTGAAACATTAGGAAAAATGTGCTGTGTACAAAACTACTTCCAAAGCAACTGTCATTTGCAAAGGATTATGGATAACAATGTTCTGGGCACCATCACTTTTTTTTTTCTTTAACAGATCAACCAAAAATGAAACAGAGTATGAAAAATGACTTACAAGTGTAATGTCAGAATACAAGAACATTGTGCAAAACTAACATCCTAACTCCAGAAAAAAATTAATTAGGTATCTACTGGGGACTTGGAGCCTTATTAGAATCAGAGTTTCAATACGTGATGTCTTTTAGTAGAATACAGTTAAAACTATATAGCCATGACATAGGTAGAAATGTCAAGAATTGTAGATTTTAAAAGTTTTGTTTCATATTTTGATGCTGATACCTAAATTGCCATTTAACAATTTTTCAGGTACTTATTACTGATATGATAATTCCAAATGCAATTGTAAATGTTTTGAGTATTTGCACAATTATTTTGCAAACTTTACCATGCTGCCAGAAAGCAAGTTTTGGGTTTATTACATAATGGTGCTTCGGGATGTCTGACATCCTCTAATTTAAATCTGTATTTTATGCAATACTAGGATATAGTCCCACACTCACCATTAAAACTTCACTGGAAAGAATCCTAAATTTTCTACTGGCAGTTGAAGAGTAAAATTGCCTCTATTGGGAGCACACTCGGACCTGCAGTGCACCTTGATGGCCCATCTTCATTATGTGCTATAGTAAAATACCATGTTTTCGTAACAAAAAACCCACCAGTATCATGAAGATCATAGGTTTTTCAACATCTAGGAGGACAATTATTTATTTTCTGACTTTAATGACAGCATTTTTCCATAGCCAGGAGAATAAAACCAATCAACCAAACAAAAAATATCTAAGCAAGCAGCAGCTGTCACAATTTTCAATTTACCTGCATTTAATTGCAAACTGACCGCTTTCTTACTCTCTGTTCTTGACTTGTTTGCTGACAGCAATCATGCAGCTAAATTCATTTGGAAACAGAAAAATTATAAAAAATTAATCTCTAATATATAACAAATTTTCTTGTAGAAAATCAAGTCTCCCAGCATATTTTCATCTTAAAATAACTCATTTTTTTTATTTTTTATTAAATTAGGTAATTTTCAGTTTAACTTTCCCAGAATTCTTATTTGCAGGAGACAAACTATGAATTGTTGGTTAAGCAAATGAGATTAAATTATTATTTTTAAAACTATACATGGAGAACTACACAAACCTTTAGTTTCTTTCAGTTCATTGAAAGACAAAAACCAGACATTTTGCATCATATCCCAAAATCAGGAAACTGGGCTGCACAAAACACATCATTCTTTGCCTGTCTTTTTACTGTGCATTTCATGGTATAGGGAAATAACAGCTGATAAGTTTTCTTCTAGAATTCAGACTAAGTATTCTGGCATCAACAAATAGGAATCGAAAGCTACATTTCATATCGGAGGATGCCTGAGGGTACGATTTATGCACTTGCAAAGATGGTTAACAAAAAATAAAACCCAAACAAATATGCTATTGTTCTTTGGAAAAAAATAGCCCAAAGAACTGTAGTTATTTGGAAAACCTCTTTCCCATTTGAATCTTTGGCATCCAGATACAAGAACCGGCTTCACTTTAGTAACTCAACTGGATCAACAGGCTTGACTGGAAAGGAGCACTAAGATTTGTAAGCACACATTGTGTGACTTCCACACTACAGTAAGTTTAGCTGCTGCTGTTCTTCTGTGGAGAATTATTACGAGAAATTTCTTTCCTGGAGTGAGGGGAATTACGGCAAGAGAATGGGAGCTCTATGACAGAATGCCTTTCATCTGAAGTGCCACCTGCTGAGTGTGCAGGTACTTCTTATCCTGTATACTTGGTTCAGAGTTTATCTCCAAAATAATTCTTTATGTTATAAGCCCAAACATCAGAAATAGCCATGTCACCTGAGATCAGCCACAGTGGATGCAATTTCTTTTTTGCAAGGATAACAGTTGTAAGGACTATATGCAAATGAGCATTTGCATTTATTCGGAAAACAACCTTTCACGATACCTACATAAAGGAGAAGACTTCCCCAGCCACTTGAAGAAATGCTAAGGTAATGGATTCTAGAGAGAGGAAGAAAAAAAAAAGAAAAAAAGAGCACTAGTAATTTTGATAGGAGAGTAGAGCTACCCACTTTTTTCTTGCCTTATAACTGTGGTTTGGCCAAGGACTCACCTCACTCCATTAGCTCTTCAAAGCCAGAGGAATAAAAAAATCCTCAAGGAGCCCCAAGATACTTCCTTCTCCAACTTACTTATTTCCTCTATTCATCTTAAGTGGAATACTCTTTTCTGTTCAGCAGGCTGAGCCACTGCTCTAGGGCATGATAGGACCTGCACCTGCTCTCCACAAACAGCACTAACCCCTTCCTTTGTAAAATTTCTTGTGTGTAGCCTTACTTATATGTATATGAAAAAAAAATCCACCCACCTGTAAGTCCAAGTCTAATTTCAGTTGAGCTGCCAGTGAGTTTATATTTAAAGTAAGTATACCTTACAGAGCAACATTAATGATCTTGGTTTTCAATAAATGCTTTAAAATACACACATGAGAAACAACATTAAATAACACTGGATTACATTTATAAACACTCTGCTATTTTTCAAGACATGAAAGAAAAATCAGATTTAGTTTGGTATTTTTTAGGACAGTGAAGATATTGCTTTGGAAAGTTTCTGTTAAAATGTGTAATCAATAACATGCTTTGACATTAATCAAACATTTTTTAAAAGCATGTTATATGAAACAAAAACTTCCCAGAAGAGAAACAAAAAAAAAACTTTTTAGGGCAATTTCTTTAAAACAAAAAAAATTAAATGTTATTTCAGAATTTTGAAATATGATCATAGAATCATATTAATATTTTATGATTTTTATTCCAGGAAACGAGTATACTGTAAATATATTAATAGTGAAAATATCCCATAAAATGCTGCAACTATAGAAAATAGCAAAAGCTGATTCATTATGAAAATTCAGGTGTCAGGTTATTTTATCTCTGTTATTGGACAGATTAATTTCATATTACTTGGCAAATCAACAAGCAATATTAGTAAAGCTGGCCATGCAGTCTAATTCGTGTTAAAAGCAACAAGCATGAAGGATACCTGAAACTGAATAAGATTTACTTTATGTTTAATAACCTGCATGTCTAAAAATATCAGCTAATAAAAATGAAATGTAATACTCATCTTAAAATTATTCCAATTTTGATTTTGGAATTCAGATAATAGTAGAAAAATACTTAATGTTCTGCTTTTAAAAGCTTTTTATGTCTAGTACAACTAACCACTATCTGTTAGGTTTTAGGCATATACAGATTTTTCACTGTGTGTGTTTATTGCTTTGGGAAATTTCTGTCTCCATGATTCACAGCTCTGTAGATCTTCCCTGTTCAAAAACCTCAGTGAAATAATTATGCATAGATGTGAAATATCTGCAGGGCCACTTCATCTTTGAACACCTTAATTTATTTGGGTTAAATAAACGGCACTAAACTGTACTGAAATATAAATGGAGTTCTCATTTAGATGCCAAAGTAATACTTCCATAAGAATCAAAGTGACATAATACATTAGTTCATTTAAAGTAGAAGCTGTAAACCAAATATGAACTGATTACAGGAAGATCTAAAAGAAAAATATCAGTAAATAATTATGAAACTTATCACTAATGTGGTAATATTACATTTCACTATAGTTGGTATCTTCCACTAGGAGCATTGTTTGCTGCCTTCCTATTATAACTTGTTAAAATCTCAGGTAAAGTGACTTACTCTCTGAGGGAACCTCAATCTCTTGATTCATTCAGGAAGCTGATAACCCCAGGCATCTCAGTTTAAACATATGAAGTTTGAGGAGGGCAATTTCTGACTGCAGAAAGGTTCAAAAACAGGTCTTAAGGAATCGAGATGATACAGGTCGCAGTGAAAATTTCTTCCTCAAAATTCTTTCTCTACAAAAAAAAAATAAAAAATATCTTTAAAACTCACATGCTACAGCTAATATTATTCTAAGAACATTTCACAGTTCTTAATTTTTTTTTTTTACCTTATCTGTATTGTCTGTTTGGGCTGACTTTCATTTGAGAGGAATGATAAAACTCCAGTAACTTCAGTTAGAAAAGAATACAAAGTTTTAGTATCCTGGGACCAGAAATATATCACATATCATAATCCTAAAAAGTGTAAATTTCTCATGCCTTCAGCCAAACAGAGTTACAAGTGATAGTGTTATCTTCAGTTTTAGTGGGTATATTTATTTTTTTTACCACAGAACAGTGCGTCCAAACAAAAAATTTGGAATTTGGCTCAGTTCATCCTTAGATAATGTGTTTCATCTGTATTTATTTCTGTATTTACTCCATTTACTTCACAGCTCTTATTTCACATTGTAATATTTTAGTTTGATTATTGATATATGAATAAGAAAAATAATGAAGCTGCCTTTATTTCAATACATTGCAGTTGTGCTTTGGAAGCTACTGAGTTGCATTACTGTGAAGTGTCTTCTGTGGTTTATAATCTTCAATGTATAAATAAGATCACTCGTAAAGCAATACAGGTTCTAGACAGCATAGTAAAAGCAAGATTCAGTTTTCAGGGGAACAAAAGAAAAATATTTTTAATATTATCCCTTTGCTCTCTACATCAGACATCTGTGATTAGAGGAACCTACCTTGGCCTAGAATACATGAGAAAAGGAAATGGAGGCGATGGAGGAGTAATCATTAATATCTCATCCTTGGCAGGTGAGAATATTTTCTGCATAGACACTTTCTACTCACTGGTTTGTTTCTAATATACATGAATCATACTGAGCTGTCATTCTATTTCTTCTTCCTTATGGCTTTTCCTTGCTTATTCCCATTTTGACCCAGTTTTCATCATAGCAACCAAAGTAGTATCAAAAGACCACCACTTTCACTTGGTTTTCTAAATCCAGTTCAGTGAAAAATTCAGTCGTTTCCCTAACCTATCAGTCTTATATTTAATAATCTTGACCATGACCTAAATAGGTTTTTTCAGGTTTCAAAACTTTCACATACTGAGGAAAACCTAACTAGTCTCAATTCATTGTGATCATTCATTCTTCAGCAATATTGTTGAAATAAGAGATAATATACACTACACTATGTTTAAAAAATAAAGTTTACTGTAGAGACCTAATTTACTTTAAATCCCATTTTTTTTATATTAGTAAGTATCTACCAGGCATCAAATATGGAAAATCAGATAATCTTTTTGACAGAGAGTAAGGAAGCAGTATCAGGCCCTCCGTTCTACTCCATAGGAGCACGGCTGTAGGAATATTTAAGATCAGACTTTATCTGCTTTATTAATGAAGACTGTTACACACTATGAACACTATATCCCAAGTCCCCTCAGACGTTCTCAAGCAGAGAAGCCATAAAATTAACATTCATATTTCATTGAGTTTAAGCAAGCATATTCTTTTCTCACTACTTACTATGCTACAACTCTATTTCAATTTATTGCATTAAAATAGAATTATATGCCTTCTAAGTCAGTCTGAGTTATTGCTGCTCAGTTGTGAGGCAGAATTCTTCACCCTTTCCTGTAGGTACACTCGACATTGCACTGGCCAGGCTCACGGCAAAAAACCCCAACTGTCAATAAATAGAGAATAAAGTCACCTGACACCCTTCGTCAAAAAAAATTGTGTGGAAATACTTGTATTGTCTCTTGTTTCAAGATCTTGGTCTCTCCTGCTACTGTCATTCTGTCTGGGAAAAATAACACATATGCCAGTTTACACTTGGATTGTCAGTGCTTTCTTTGGTATCCATCCAGAATACCAAACAACAGTAATTTTATTCTAGGGTATTTAACAATGAAAAGCCAGTAAGACAGCAGTGGCCATAGTTTCTGGTTATAGACAGTTGTTAATGTTCTAAGTACTATTAAATTCTCCTGTAAGCCTTAGTTTTCGTAATGAAAAGTCCAGCCATAATGCATGTGGATCTTGAGGATCTGACTTAACAGATGCATATACCTTGTAGGGATGAGGGGTGCTTTATCCCAGTCTCTATGTACCTTTAAATCAGCACTTGCAATACTGCCTAACTCACTGCCTACTGAGGCCAGTAAGTTGATCTCCGTAGGCTCAAATGGACATGGTATTGGGACCAAATTAACCTGGAGGAATCTGCTAGTGCAGTACAAGAGTTCATCAACACAAGTAAAAGATTAAACATTTTCACAGCGCTCATGCCATGTAGTGCTTAAGAAAGGGCAGAGGTAGTAAGTAGTTCGATTCTTTTCTAACTAGTCTTAAACAAACACAAAATTATTTTGATTTTAAGAACTAACAGTGTAGCTGTTCTCAGTTTGTTATGAGCTTGTAAGTGTCATTTTATTTATCTGATTTAAATTTGCAGTTATTTGCTTAACATTGTGCCATAATGGTTGCTGGTATCTGTCAGAACTAGTGTTCTTTGCTTTGTTTGCTTTTACGTGGCTTCTATTTAGCAAGTATTTCCAAGGTCATAAGGTAAAACACATTATAAAAGCTGACATACAGTAATTTTTATTGTTTATTTACTACTATTTCTGATTCTAATTCTCCTTTACAGTCTGAAGGTCCAAGTTCTCCAGTTTATTCCCTATATAAAAGGCAAACTGCCATTGGCTTGCTTAACATTACCATTGAGTATTTTCTTGCCTCAGAGCTAGCTTCTGTTGATCATTAAACTTTTGAGTGCTTTTGATACCCCCTGTCCAAGTTCTCTATAAGATTTTATCAGATACACTCTGCAGTCAGCAAATAGTCTTGTGTCTTGCTGAGAAGCAAGAAGAGTTATATTTAGTGCTTACGTAACATTCAATAATATTTGCTTTACAGATTAGTTTCCAGTTCTTCCCTCTGAGAACTTTGCCAATGATTTGAACTAGGGGCAGAATCAAGCCTTACTGTTTTATATTTCCAAACACCCACGGAACTACTTAAAAGCTTCCTATGAAGTGGATGCTTAAAGTGTTCATTCAGCTGGATGAAAGCCAGAGCGTCCACCCCAGCATTGTATCTTCCTTTCTTTAGTGCCTCCACAAGACAGGATAAGAAAGGGAGAGAAATATGTGAGCACATGTAGCAAGCACTCAACTCCTAGCCCACTACATCTCAAAGCTATAAAGCTTGCTTAATTTTATGGGAATTGTGCACTCATATCAAGAGGAAATAATGCCACTATGCAACTGAGATAATGGGAAATGGGTTTTACTGCCAACTTGGCCCCATAAAAGATAATGCCAACAACTGCAGATTTTGGCATTGTAATCAACTTCATTTCAAATTCAAAGAGTAAAATGTTCTAAACTTTCTTCTGTAGGAAGCTACACACATTAGTTTTAATTTTGTTTAACGGAATAGTTACAGGAACAGAAAGACCATACAAAAGTCAGCATAGCTCCCAAGATTATTTAGAGGATTAAATTTAGCATTGTCTATTAGCTTTTGGTGGCTACTACCTGTACACTTTTAGTAAATAAAGGGGGAAAAGAATTCATGTGTATGCATGCACTTAGTTTTGATAACTTTGAAGAAGGTATTCCATAAAACTGAATTATCTGTCTGCATCCTAGCAGATTTAAAAAAAAAATCATCAAATAATTCATGGAGGGTTTATAAACTGGTAAAATGCTTAGCATATCATCATGCTAGCTGTTTGAGAAGTTCTTCAATGTGTAGTTCATCGGGTTATCTTTCTATTGTACACCAATACTGGCAGGTTGATCACACTCAACTTCAAGCACTTGGGCTCCAGAAGTAACCAGTCTGTTCTCCTCCTATAGAAATCCTTAGCCAAAAGAAATACTTAAAGTTCCCCTCACAGCAAGCAGGCTTCTTTAGGACCTGATCCTATATATTTTCCAAGAACAAAGCTAAGCATATGGCCAACATCACTGAGTAAAGGCAAGACAGTGAGAGAGTGGAGCAAAGGTGTGAATTGCTGTACAGCCAGAGCTTTCAATTCAGTATCATGAAAGATCTTCTGGTCCCTCTCCTTTGTAAAATGGAGAATGCTGAATGACGCTCGAAAATTTAGGAACTATTCCCCTGAGACTTCAGTTCACTGTTAAAAAAATTCCTAGAAATGACAGACCTTAGCATTTTTGTCAGGGTTTCTGTGTCTCCTTTGTCATGACACAGATGAGAGCAGGATAACTGACATAATGAATGTGATCTTGTGCCCCTTCCTATTTTTAAGAATAGGGTATTATACAAACCTCTTTAATCAATTTTCTCATCACTCTATAGGACTATCACTCTATATCATGCCATTAGCTCATTTCTCTAGTTGCATATCTGCTTCTTCAAAAGATACTTTGCCCTTCAAAGAACATTTTAAGCATATTCTATACACTTTATCCAGACTTTTTCCTAAGGGTGACAAAGGAGATTTTTGTAGCATAGTTTGCAAGGACATTCAATTCAAATAAATATGGCTAAATCTTAATATGTTATTATAAGTATTCTATCTTTTGCAATATGGTTTGATAAGTATATTTTATAAAACAAACCTAATGCAGAAAGGAAAATAAATTACTTTTCCAGCACGTAGAGAAGCACACTTTTGGTTTGCTTTTAAATGGATTCGGTCATTTTGCCAAATTTTTCTGCATTTTCACATCTTTCATGAAAAAGAATTTTGGGATGCCACACAATACTGTGATTATCCCATTAGTGACAACAGACTTAAATATTTTAATGGAATATTTACATGTTTTAAAGGGAATATATTTGTCTAAAGCACAAGTAGGAACATAGCTGCAAAGTTATAGTGTAGAAGCAGTGGTTTCTAATGAACCCAAATCCTCCATGAGCCATGTTAGAAAACAGGTTATGGTTCTTTATTCGCTCCGCCACACTCATCCAAACATGAGGTACACTCCAACAACTAATAAAACTTCAAAGATTTTATCAAACAGAAATTACATTTGTCTCAAGCTGCCTAACAGTGCACCCAGAGAGCAAATAAAGAGCAGGAAGATCATCTAAAAGCTAATACATCTTATTCAAAGGGACTTAGTCAAATCTCTGAGGGCAACATATATTCAGTGGTCTCAAATGGTAGAGTGGTCTTGACACTGTAACAAGGGGACTTGAGTATAACCAAGGGCAGGAGATGTCTCTGTCAGCCTGCCAGGAAGTGAGAAAAGTAAAAAATATTGGTGCACAGGATTCCTGCTGGTCTATGGTTTTTTTGGTAAACCATAAAGCACCTTCTGTCATCATGAAGTCATTTGCAATTCACCAACTAGATCTCGATGAAGACTGTTTGAGGGAAGGACGAAGTTCCCTTTCCCCTCCCATGTAACAGTTCAGTGACGCACCAACATGCAGAGGGAGGAAAATCTAGGCATAGGTGTCTCCCCTTGTTAAGAGAGATGGAAAACCACAGGTATCACTTCCCAGGAGTACACTGCCCCATCATCATTCATTTGAACACCCTCCCTTTCCACCTCCTGTTAGTTTGTGCATGATGTTCTCCAGTCTGTTTCACTGCCATTCCACTTTACATAATTAAATATTCAGGGGAGCAGCAATAGAGTCTAGATTTTCTAACAAATTAATGTCCTAATTAATATGCTACAATCTCATCTTTGCTCACTGGTTGCATAAACACTCAGGCAGAGCAGGCTCAATGTCACACAGTGTTTCATCCCAAAATGCTTGCTAGCAGCATCCTTAGGTCACACTGCTGACAGACAGAGGTTCAGCTCTTCCTGGGGCAGGGAATTGGCTTATAGTTGGAAATCTCACACCATGGTTACAAGTATTGAACTCAGGTACAAAAGTGAGACAAGACTGTCATTGCTTTGGGTAAGAGATGCCAGGATCAGACTTAATTGTTGCTGCTTTTGCTGAAAATGAGTCGAATGACTTGTTCTTGATTAACTTTAGTAAACATAATAATTTCAGTTAGAAAAGAACTGGTTTTAATGTTTTGATTTAATAAAAGGAAAAAAAAGTTATTTATTCCTCCCTTCCTGCCTAGTTATTCCTGCTGTCTTTCGACATTTACTTAAATCTTTGAACCTTATTCCACTTCATTTTTCTGAGCTGTGCCCTTTCTTTGTTTATTTCTTGACTGTTTCTCTTCCCTCTCAAGCAAGAAATAATTTGTCTTCTTGTATTGGTGTTGTTTTATTTTTTAAAAAAGATCTCTAAATTCCTTCTCTGTGTTTCCCAGTAGATTTTGTCTTTCGTATGTATGTTAGCTGTAGCCTCACTGGGATTGTTTTTCTCTTTAAAACATGTAAAACTACTCAGGAGTTTTAAAAATTGGTGTCATAGTATTTCTAATGTGCTAATATTCCAACATTTCCAATTATTTCAAGAATGGTCATGATCACCAAAATTTACCCAACAGAGGAATATTAAGACTGTGTTGGATCACAGCCCACAGGAGACAACACAAAAGCCATTTTTCATAAAGGGAGTTCTCTGTCAGAAGCATAACACACTAATCCATACTAAGCAGATTAATACAAGTTGAAGAGAACAACCAGCCACTAGGTTAAATTCTTCATTTCCCACCACCAAACAGTGCTATTGCAGTGTTGTTTTCACTGGATCACCAGTGTAGCATTTAAACCAAGATAAAGCCTTGAAGCTGTTTGGTTGCAATTAGGACTTTGTGCCATCTTGGAAAGTTTTTCCTTCAGACAGAATGGATTCCAGAGCAAAGAACCCTCGCAAGTCTGTAGCATACAATTTTTCTCTGTCAAATTCATACTTAAAGCTGAGTAGTATACCCTTCATCTCCACCGAGATAAGTCACATCCCTTGATTATATCACTTAAAGATATTTTTTTTTCCTTCTTCATATTTCATATCACAGATCTTAATTGGGATGATTCCCATCAGAATCAAATATTAACGCATCAAAATCAGTATCCGGTTTTATAACACCACATTCAGGAACACAGGCAAACTTTATCTCCTAAGTTTAGAATAGGCTGTGATTTGCTATTCACAAGACCCTACCTTTCAGGTGGAACTACAGCGTCCAGGTAGTCCAGTTCAGCTGTTGTTGTATAGTGGAAACTGCTGACGTAATGGCCAGAAATGAATATACACTCATGGTCCATCATCTCTTCTTGGCCAACTTTTTGCCATGAAACTCAGTCTTACTTGAATTAAGTTCTTAATTTTCCTCCAAACACACTGTTTTCTCTTCTTTCTCTAGTACAAATAATGGTTACAAGCTCTTCTGTTCTCACCAGAAAGGTTCGCAATGTTAGAACTCATTTCTTATTTGGCATCTCCTATTCCATACAGAAGATAACAATGATATTGCCCAGGCTTCTTACCTCTTTTTTCTGCTCCCTTCTAAAATATCTTCATCCTGGTTTTTCATTCCAGAACAGGGCCCACTGAAGGAGGTACCATGCCATTAAATCATTTTCAGCCAATCTAATTCATCTAGAAAATGCTTCAAAAAGCTCTCCTATCCACACCTCTGCCTTCATTTCTTTCCTCTCAATATCAGGGGTCTTCATTTTATTATTCTATTCACAGTGTCTGCACATTTATCTCCACACTCCTTTCTCTGCAGTAAGGTCCTGCATTCACTTCTTGATGCTTTTTCCACTTTCTTATCACAAAACAGCTTCCCTGTTTCTTTTAAATCTCAAAAAACCCAACCCTATAATCCATGAAATATTACCCTATTTTAAGCCTACCAAATTTTACAATGCTTCAGATGCTTCAAGTCTGAATGACTTTGTCATAGTTGATACTTTGAGCAAAAACCACCACAAAAAAGAGCATAGATTTGTCACAGCACTAACCACGTTGTCAAATAAATAAGCAGTAACCATCCAGCATGGGCAGATGCATTGGCTGCCTGTGCCCAGTCAGCTGTGCAGCACACTCATCCCTATCTCTTGCATCAGGGCTAGGGTCAAAGCTTTAGCTGAGTCTGAGTTTTGTTACTGATCCACAGAAGCAAAATACACAAGGAACTTAAGTCAGACATTATATTTATGTCATGATATATTACAAAGATAATATTAAGTCAGTTACGGTAGTCAAAATGGATTTTGCTTTTTCCCTTACTGTTTCCTTCCTGACATCATTGTAAATGGTCGCAGGTGTCCCATTTACATACAAGCAGCTAGGGTCTCAAAAATCAAAGTTTATCTAAAATATTTAATATACTTAATTTTTCTTCCAGTTTTCCTTTAAATACTTTCTAGATTCACAGGAGAAGGCTGAAAAATCTCATCCTTGAGTGATTTCTCTTAGATCCTGTCCTCCATTTTAAGTCATACTTCATAAATATTACTTATTTCTCTTAGAATTTATATTTTTTTATTACTTTTCTTTTGCTACCTTACGCTTTTACCCATGTCATCTTTCCCCATCCCACCCCAGATTACAAAATATAATTTACAATTTTGTAATAATCTATTTTGTTTCATCTCTATAAATCCATCACTTATTTTTCACATAGTAGATCTATGTTTGTCTTTAAGGTAATCATAAATAGGAGTACCCAACATTTTTATTCAGCTGCCTTTTTATTTTAAAGGACTCATGCCTGCTGCATTCCAACCTGTGTACTGTGCTACAAAGCATGGTGTAATTGGATTCACACGGTCAATAGCAGTAAGTATGCATTTCTGAAACCAGTATCAGCAGCTCCTTGGGAACATGCTGAGTGTCTCATGTTCCCCCTCTATTGTCACACTACTGGGGCTAATTTTCTTAAAGAAAATAAGTGTCTGAAGCAGTGGAGGCTCCCTCCTTTCACAAAAGGTATCCAAAAATGGAATAAGCAAGGCATGTGTGTGTTTATGACTGATTTGTGGTTTTAGGGGCATAGAAGATGTTACAAAGCAATTTAAGGACAGTGGGAGGAGCCTGAAAGTCAAATTCTTATCCGAGCATTAAAAATATTTTTCATAACTCCATCAGTCATTTAACATTTTGGTTTCCTTATTTATAAAGCAAGCTGATGACATTTTTTATGGCAAAGTGTCACTAAAGTGTAAAAAAGTGACTTGACCACAAAAATGTTCACCATTACTTATTCTTACTAGCTCTTAATACACTGAAAATGACACATGCAGGAAGGGACACGTTAGATGTTATATGACCATATGGGAAGTCTTAGCATCTGACTTCAAAACTTTTTAGTTAAATTGAACAAGTATGACAAAATAACTTGGCAGAAGCAAATATGATTACACCTATATAGGCTAAGCTTAAAGATAATTGACTCATATAAGGTTTCCAAACTAATTTCCAGAATAAAACACCTGAAATAATCATTTGGATAGTTTACCCACATTTTATGCCCTCACTCTCCCCCCAAATAATTTCTTTTTTAGATTAACCTAAATAGGTTAGTATAGGTAAGTGCTGCATATAACATATTAGCCAGGTGCCACCCAGCTGTCCATTCTTATTTTCTCATTATAATAGAAACATCATCATCTAAGTTCAAAAATAAAGGGTTTGCTAGAAAATTAGACAAAATGCTGTCTCTGTGGAACATGAGAATGTTCCAAAAGGGCAGGCCACCATATAATGAAAATGACATTCGATTTACATAATACCAGAAAGGATTGCTGTTAAATGTTAAACAGAACACGCTGTTGAACAGTTTTGGTTATTCTTGGATGTATCATGTATATAGTTCATAAGTTCTGTGCCATCACTAAGAAAGTTCATCTGGCATTCAGCATATGCTTGGATGCTGATCAGACTTGTTTACTACGCACGTGCATTGGTAGCATCGCAAATGAAGGGTCCTACCATTCCCAGAACAATTTGTGCTGCTTGTGTTCCTGAACTGCTTCCTGAAAAACTCCTGCCTCTTTCCTGGAGTTCACAGGGACTTTAGATTTGTCCCTTTGCACAGACAATAGAGCAGCTAGAAATTTTCAGCATTACAGTTCCAGGGATAAAGACCAAATCTTACTTCTGTTAACATAAGGGACATACATACAATCTTAGAGTTCAATCTTGATTTCAGATCGTTTTCTTTTAATAAGAAATTTCTTATAAGATTGGAAGTATACGTTTAGGAGATTCTTTTTTTTACTTGGTTTTGCATATGAGTCTTACACCATCATCCCAGAACACTGTTAATGACATGCCAAGAGCACTAATAACAAAAATATTAGAGAAAAAAACCCAAACTTCACAGAAAGAAGTGTTGATTTCTTGTAGAATTGCTCTCCCAGCCAAACAAATTATTTTTTCTAGTAATCTACTATGATTGCTAGAGGAAAACATGCTTCAAACTTAGTTTTTGAAACATAACAATCAGTGTCAACAAAACCTGATTACCCAGAAAGGCCGAAAAGTACTTAGTGGTAAATCTCATTCTTTGAAATATTACTTACACAATACTGTTTTAAAATGCTGACAACAAATGCCTAACTTTTTCTTTTCTAGTTAGCTGCTAACATGGAAAACTATGGTGTGAGACTCAACACAATTTGTCCGGGATTTGTCAACACACCAATTCTTCAGTCAATTGATAAAGAAGAGAATATGGGACAATATTATTCATATAAGGATGAAATCAAAAATATGATGCAGTTCTATGGCGTGATGGAGTAAGTCAAATCAGATTCTGTGGGTTTTGCCTTTTGTTAATGAAAAACAAGCACACACAACAGCGCTTTCAGCAAAATAAAAGGGAAATGCTGCCTTAGATAAGAGTCCATCAAACATATTATTCAATATACAAGGAACAAATGGAAACTATCTAAGGCTATTTTCAGAATATCACCTATATAGTGATATTTCCTTTTATGCAGCCCATTTCCCAGAAAAATGCAAATCTAATTCTCAAGTTACAGGTGATGTTATCAGCTTTTAATAGCCCTTGGTGTTCTTTCATAAATTTGTTTAATCAAACTTGTTGTGAGATACTGGGTATAAAATTTGTATTGAATTTTCACAAAATTTGCAAGTGAACCAATACAGAAATCAGCCCAAGAACTGACAAAACCAACTACTATCCTGTTACAGTATTCCCAACAAAGGCCAAAAGCAGACAGCTAGGAAAGAGTGTGGGGACAAGACAAGCAAAGAGTGGTATTTTTTTTACACTTTATCAGTCTCTTGACAATTAGCTGCTCAGATACTTCTGCATAAAGGAAATTGTACATTTGTGTTGTTTTACCCACACTTTTTCATATGTAAAATACATCACACCTATAAACCACAGAAGACTGCATGTGACAAAATTCTCCTTACTCTAATTTGTATGTCAGTCCCGCAAGAGAAGCAGGATAAACAAACAGCAAAGAGCTGCAGAGGATGGTGTAAGTATTATTTCTGTCCATTGCCCCATCAGACAAAACTTTCATAGGAAGCCCAGTAGCAGCTGGATATCCACAGGGATTTATCAGTAACAAGAGCAAACAAGTGATGATTTGTAAAGCTGTCACTTTCTGTTGCATGTCCCAGTTGAGGAGACTGAATTTTTCTCCTGAAATACTCACACCACACCTCTGCTTTTCTTGAAAATAAATTTGTTCAAATATCAGTTTGTTTAATTTTCAGGGTATATAGATTTACACTGAGTTTCTCTACTGGACCTTTTCACGTGTTCTATTACATTATGACTCTGAAAGAATAACACTTTTTTTTCCCCCCAGCCCATCAATAATTGCGGAGGGACTGATAACAATAATTGAAGATGATACTCTAAATGGAGAAGTGATGAAAATTACAGCATCCCAAGGGATTCATTTTCAACAATATGGCCAAACACCTTTTACATCCTCAAAGAGATAAATAACTGTTTTATGCTAATTATTTTTGGCTATTCTTAAATATAACATTATATTATATACTGATTTTTGAAAAAAAAAAAATAGAAAAACAAAATGTTATTTTCTTATCTAGAGCAGTGACAGTGCTCAAATATTCACATCCTAATAGAGATGGACAAGAAAATCTGTGTGGGAAGAAGTTTACATCCTATTTTGATTCTATAAGCACTTATAATACTATTTATTCAGTAGAATAAACACACTGCTCTGAAGATTTTTGATTATGCATTAATAGGGACCAGTTCCTTCTGGTAGCTCTGATCTACATACTCCAAGTGGATTTTGGTAGACCTGACTTGCTTTGTGTAATACTTTTCATTGTCCTAAGCATTTATTTACATCTTGAATTCACTTCAGGAATCTAGAATACAAATATATCTATACGGAGTTAAGAATTTACTTTTTCTTATAAAATGTAAAATAGAACAAGAGGCAAAATTCTCTTTCCTCTTTTATATATGCAATTGAATATGTGCACATCACACAAGATAGTACAGATTTTTATCTTCTTGTATTTTAGCTATTTATAAAATAATTGAGAAATATTTTTGGTTTCTTTTATATATATCTGTATATACAAGGATGAATATTTTGGCATTGATCGAAAAGTCTATTTACTCATTAAATCTCCTTTTCTAAACATTTCAATCTAATTTCTTGGTTTGGTTGATTAAAACCTCAATTAAGTGCTGAATAATCTGGGATTTTTTGTGTTTTATACATGTGCATTTTGGTATCAAAATACATATTCTTAGATGGAGCATGTTATATAATGGCAATGAAAATAAAAAATGAGCTTCCTACCCTTGCGCACAACTAGACCTTCTGAATCCAGGTCAATCCACAGCTACATTTATGAAACAAACCTTGGTACTCCATGGGTTACATGTCTACAAAAATAATTTTTATGTGATAAATTTATTTAGGCTCATAGTATAACATGATTTAATAACTCCTGGGAAAGATGGGAAATTTAATTGTCTCCCACCTTAGGACTACTAGCTAATTTCACTGATTTATGCATTGTTTTTTTCAGTATTGTAACTGGAAGAGTGGAAACACTAATATTTACCTTCTGTGGAAGTCAGGGAGTAATAAGACTTCAGGGAGAAGAAAAGCATCAGACACACATACCTCAAATTACTTACCATTCTCCCCCCACCTCCATTTTTAGCTATGCCAGCACTTTCTTAAAGGCTACTTTGAATGCACACCTGATGCTAACATCAGCATCCCTGAAAGCATCTATATATCCCTCCGGACTAACAACTACTATCTGATTTGATTGTTCTGTCTCACTAAAACAAGAGCATTTCCTAATACATGACTGAGTAGTGTGAAAGAAGTGATGTAGAGTTAAAGCCAGCATGCTTCTTTAGTTAGATCCTAACACTGATAATCATCTACCTCTTCTTCTCTTCTTGCTAAGCAGTATTTCAACGTACTTTATAAACAGGGGAAGGCTTAATAATACATTATATGCAAACTATGTAACTAGCTAACACCACACTATGGTAGATAGTAATTCAGCAGCTTCTCTTAATAACATACTTCAAATAATGATGGGAATATTGTAAATCTCAGTATGTATGTTGATATATTGTTGCCTTGACTGCTTTTGATTGGCTCTACTTGCTGCCCCAGAAGAAATAGCTGTTAAAGAATGAGGACTGAGTTTTCCAAGAGCTCAGTAAAAGAATATGTAATTTAAGAATATTAGTAAAAAAAGGCCAGAAGTCCAGTGTATGCTCCCTGGAGAAAGAAAAACAGAAAGAAATTTGAAGTTAATTAGAGCAAATAATTTCAGATGTTGCACAAATAACTTGTGGTATTGCACTGGTACAAAATTCTGTGAATTGGCAGTATTCTAAGAATTAATCCCATTTATGTGGTATATCAATGCATAAGAATAAATTGTATCACCCACAGGAGACAAAATTAAAATAATAAAATACGCAATTATACTCCAGGACACCTGGAAAATTTAAGCCTATATCTGGGAAAGAATTAAAGCCATATTTTTATTGTATATATAGGTCTTTTCTTCCGTGTTATTTTTGTAACTCAAAGACAGACATTTTCAAATCAAAACAGAAAAGTTCATGAAGGCAGATACCACATTCAATTCTATCTGTTAATCCAATATGGAGGTCTCAGAACATGGTACATGCTCATTTGAACAAATAAACATTTATACTAAGATAAACCTGAAATGATAATCACATCTGGAACTCGCTGAAAGAAGGAAGTAACAATAAAGGAAAATTCTTGATGCAAATTCTAACAGGAGAAAAAAGCCATCAAATTTCTACCTTTTCATTTAAAAGAAATAAAATAAAATTACATTAAATTACATGTCCCAAACCAAATATTACAGTTTTCCAGTTTCAGTTAATCTGTATTAAAATACATCTGGGTGTTTTATCTGCACAGGAAGAACGAATCCTAAATATGTTTTGGAAAGGTTTCCTGTAAGACTTTCCCCTAACCTTTGGAAGTCTTCCAGAAAGCAAGAAAAAGAGCATATGGTTGGTTTGCAGACAGAAACACCCCGACAAACAGTAGGTAGAAAGAGGAGTTAAAGGGAGAAAGTGAGTTTCATTTTTGCACAAAGATTGTTTTGAAACTTTGTCTTCAGTTGAAAGTCTTGACATAATTCCAAGACTTAATTTATTTTGCCTGGGAGATCATAGTTTTTAAGATGACTGTTCCAGTTTTGTAGGGAAACTCAGCCAAAAGAAAAGATAAATATTTTAAATGAGATACCCTAATTGCCAAGAACATAAAATGACAAGTAATAATCTAGACTCACATAATGATCGTTATTTGCAATGAACATTCAATCCCATGTGACACAAGTTTACTTTTCAGCAGGTCCTTACAGTTTCAAATAAGAATCTTTTAAGGGTAAAGAACAAATATTACTAGTGAACTCCTTTTTTTTAGTGCTTATGATCCTTCATGAATGCCCAGATCATTTCAACTGCCTTGTGACATGACAGTCTTACTTGATTTGTACTATTTAACACCTTGATTCAAGGAAATCTTTTTGAAAAGGTGCATAACCACAGTCATCAACATAATTACCTGGGTTACACATTATATTCTGTACAGTTCAGAAGGACACGAAATTGACTTGTATTATGTGTGACATAAAACCATATGTGTATCGATTATTTTTTTATTGAGGGGGTGATCCGTGCGGTAACAAGCCCTCCTTGTAGTTTCCTTAAATTAAGGAAGTCCTGATATGAGAGACTACACCTCTCCCTCTCGCTAGGAGCATAAGCTTTGCAAACAAAAAAACCAAAAATCAACTTTAGTAAAACCAAAAACTGGTTTCCACTGAAATCTTCAATACGAGCCTAATCTTTAAAGAAACAACATTATAAGTATGCTCTGGCTTTTGGGAAGGATGGGGCTCTTCCGACAGATAATAATTTCCTTCCTCCAGTACTGCACTGCTCTAAACTTTCTACAGGATGATTCTCCAGCTTGAACTTCCCTTTTAGCTAAGTCTATTTGCTTTGCATCAGATGTTGACAGTTTTCAGCTCTAGCTCTGGAAGTCCAGATGGTTCAATGAAAGTGAAGGATAATACCATATGACTTAGATTTATTTTTTTTTTTCTCCCTCCAGTACAAAAAGCAACAGCTTTATGTCAGGTCCAATTTGTAATTCAAACTGAGAGGGACAGTAAACAAGAAGAGTTATGGTCTTACACTGAAGGCGACAGTAAACAGGAAGAGAACAGGTCAGGTAAAAATATATAACATGCTAAAAGGGCTAAACCTAAAACGTCTTTAAAATAAGTAACTTGTACTCACTGTTTATGTGGAAGGCCATTATGATGAACTGTGTACCAAACTAAGATCTGAATGTTTTCTTACTTGTACAGAAACAGTCTAACACAGTATTCTCAGGGATTCAGGGGATAAAATGAGGATCTTCACAGTAAAAATTAAACTTAAAAAAAGAAAGAAAGAATAAATCTATTTCAAGCAATCATTTTTCAAGCAGTGAAGCATTTGCAACAGTTACATATTCAGTTCCTTTTATTTTTCCACATCTTGGTGTTAATTCACTGCTGGCATCTGCTGGGCAAACCTTACCAAGATTGTTACCACTGAAGGACATGTGAATGAGCACACTTCTGCCTGCTTTCAGACAACAGCACAGACAACTTCAAGTGCACTTTTTCACAGCTGCAAACAAAACCCACAGAAGAGAAGAGGAAATAAAGATATTTTGGGAACATAAGAATGTAAAACTCTCCAGAAAAATACTTATATTTTCTATCTCATCTAGCCATTCCTATTTACATAAATGACTAACACTTCAGAATCTCGTACAGTGTTTGACCTTGAAGAAGCATTTCTGCAATTAAGACTACAAGAAGTTAACCTCACATATACATCAATGCTGCAGTTCTCAAGAAAGACCCACAGATGGGTAGAGAATACTGAAATCTCTGCCATTTATTCTGAAACAGCTGTATCAAAAGTGAATCATCTTCTTTGTACAAAATCCTTCTGGCAATTTCACTTCAAACAGATCTAGTGTTCCTTTATGGTTTTTTTTCTTCACATTTGTAAGACTGTTTAAAAACACTGCCCTCAGCAATGCTTACAAATGAGCCAACACTTATCAAAACTATTGCTGTCATTCTGATTTAAGAGTTACTTTCCCTGTTATGTATTAATGTAAGGGTAGAGAAAAAGCAGCTAGGTATTCACACATGCCCAATGTTACACCAGCCCTTTGTCTAAGGCTTACATTTTCCTAGAGGAAGAACTGCAAATATTGACTTCAGTCAATAACACTTTTATTTCAACATCTTTTGTATATGACTATTTTTTTTTTACATATCTATACAAACACATATATAGACACAGATGTGGAGAGATATATATACACACACAGAATACATTTACAATAGAAACTATCTTTTGTTCTAAAGTAACATATACTATCTGTGCCTGAAGCTAGTAACTTTTCTAGAAGTTATAACACATTATTTTTTCAGTGATGTTCATCTGCCCAATCTGTTCTGTGAAGTTCATGGAATATGCTTAATCTCTATATGCTACATGTCATTGAGCAGGCTTTACCTACTCTAATTTGAAATTTCATTTTTCTTCTCAGTTCCTGAAGTATACTAAAATTAGGTCTGCTCTTGAATTTAAACACTCACACATTAACTGATGTATAATCTTTATGCATTCCTAAAATTCCACTTGCTGAGGTAAATCAATTGCCATATCTGTTATAATTTGTTATATATTCTGTTAGATATTATCATAGATGGACATATTCCACAGCTACTGAAATGCTTGTGATTCTATGCACTAGACACTTTCCAAATATTTCATTACAGAGTCTTTAGGATCATAGAACCATATAGGTTGGAAAAGACCTCTAAAACAAACAACATATATTGCCTTTGCATTTATTTAAAAAGACTGTCCACTGAATACAACAGCAAGTTCTGCTTAAAAAAAACACACACAAACAAACAAACAAAAAAACACCCAACAAAACAGTTATGCAACAGCATGGCCAAAACCAAAAATGTGGTCAGGAAGCATTTCTCTAGGACTGTATGCATTGAAAAATCATTGAATATATAATGTAAGTAGTCTCATTGTTCCTTGTCATTCCTCGTTATATCTAATGCATCAACCATTTAAGAAAAAAAAAAAAACAAAACAACACAAACAAACAAAACAAACAAACAAAAACAACAACAAAAAACCAAACCAAAACAAAAAAAAACACAAACAAACAACAACAACAACAAAAAAACGAGAGAGAGAGAACAAAATGTTTTCATAACTTACAAAGTTTGTACTGCTATGCTGAAATGAAGATAAGCAGATGTTTCTTCCAGTACAGACATTTGTCTATGACACTTAGATGGTGCAAACTCTGTGACTGAAAAAATAAGATTGATTTGTATGAGCAAGATTTTTTATATGTATTTGGATGAACAGTAAGGCTGCTTTCGGCCACTAATTTCCCCTCAAGTTGTTCATACTATATATTGGACAAAAATATTTCCATGGTTTAAGGAAGAAAAATGGTTTGGTAGTCACCCTACACGCTGGAATGAAATTCAAGCTTCATTTCCAAGGAAAGTTTCTGAGAATATTTGACCATAAGAATACATTGGTAGCATAAATTAAAATACTACAGGATACCAACAAAGTTCTGTAACAGACACAGGGACTAAAAACTTATTAGACTTTGTTAATGGCATTGTCAATTAGTGATAGCTTGAAAAGCAACCATAGTTTTTTAAATAAACTGAATGCTTTCATTTCTGTAAATTTCAAGTCTTGCTGCTGCATTTACAAATAAAATATTTTTGTTCTCAATCTACATGGAACTTTTGCACTGAAAGTCATTTTGCAGGAACATCTGTATGTAAAGCAATAGTTGAAAATGCACACTCAGCTTCAGGGAAATGATTAGATGCCATCAGCTTCAGTGAGACTGAAACCAGCATACAAGTCAACTAAATCAGAGGCTCGCTCTGTGGTATGGACAAAAAGTCATGAGATATCATATAGCTGTGAGGCATTAACAGCATAGAGGTCCTGAAGGCACGAAGCTTTCCTTTTTTTGTCAATTCTCCCTGTGACAGCTAAGTGTTCTGGACAGCATTGGTAGTCAGGGAAGATAAGATCTAGGCAGGAATCCCCCAAAGAAATTAGTAGGGATTTTCTGTCTCACTTCAACGCCTCCTGCATGACATTGTTCTCCACCTTCTGGAGAAATGCACAGTGCGTTAGCTTGCTTAGCTCTTTGCCTCCAGCTTCTCTTAATTTACAGATATCCAAATAAACATTCAGTTAAAAGTCATTTTTTGCCTATTCCAGAAAACTAAAATTCATCTCCAAATTATTGGTCACAGATTTTGAGCTGCACAATTCTGGAGAAAATACAGAAGAAAATGTTAACTTACATGGACCTGGGCACTGTCTAACAGTAAATGCTGCTCCAGAGGATGAGACACATCCTTAAGCTTTGCTAATCATAGCTGAAAATACAAACCGAGATCTCCAATTCAGTTTCTAAATGAAATGCCAATCTCAAACCAAACTGACCACAAATACTGTGACCAAGTCCCCAGTTCTGGAAGTCAAGAAACAACATTCTAGAAGACATGTAAAAAAGAAAGAGACAGCTATCTCAGGTTGAGACTTTACAGTCACAGGTACAGAGTAGACTTTGTAGGATAGTAATTAATCTACATTTTCAACATTTATAGGGATTTGCTTAAGGGAGCTTGCAATCAGTTGAACAGGCAATTTTATATGAGCGAAGGTATCCTCAATAAATATTAATACTTCACACTCACTGCTATTGAACTGTGAAGTACAAATACATTTTACACTTCTATAAACTGGCAAATAAGAGTTAATAAGCAGCATGAGTACCCTCTCTTGGAACTTGGATAGCTCTGTAATTAGAACTTTGAGGAAACATCTGACCTGTAGAATCATAGTTACTGGCTGCTTATTATTTATTTCACCTTTTTTTTTTTTAACCTTGCATACTGTTACCTTTTTTTTTTTTTGTATATTTTAAACACTCAGAATGTATGAACAGGCCTCTAATCATCTGCAAAGCAACCTACACTACTAGATCTTCAGTAATTGCCTCAGACTCAAAATGGGGTTTTGTAGGTGATCCTACAAAGTTCTGCTGGTGTTTTTTGGCACAGAAGTCGGAGTCTGAGCCCTAAAGCAGAAATGCAGATAACAGTAACACAAAAGTAGAATGCATTTTGATTTGCAAATCTTTGCATTAGGGTTAGCATGTATTCATGTCTGGTTAAAACTCAGAGACTGAAATACAACTGTTATAATTGGATTTCTAAAGCCGACTCTAATTATTCAACTCATTAGCAGTTCATGCATTTTGACCAAATTTTCACTCTCTAGTAATTCTTTAAAGCAAATCTTTGAAAGTGAGCTGCAGAAGTTCTATGATTAGGCAGATTCAAAGCAATTCAGTAGCTTTGTTTATAGTGCAGCTGCCAAGACTTGAGTCACTGTCAGCCTGTGACATGCCCGCTTGTGTAACTTGTATTCTTTGGCAGCATTTGAGGGGTTTGCATATCTGTTGTTGGATGCATAACTCTACTCACATATCAAAAAAAAAAATAAATGGACTGATAAATTTGTATGAAATTGGTTTTAAAACTGTACTCATTAAATCCAGTGGAGATCAGTATATATTTATACATTTTTTTTAACATCCTGCACCACCCTTTTACCTCTCCATCTACTTAACTGAATTAGGGAAAGGACAGCTGAAAGGGTAGTAAACTTCAAGCAGATTTTTTTGCTTTTTAAGCTAAAGTGGGATGGAATACTGAAATAATTTGCCTCTGCCATTCAGAGATCTGTTCCACTATGTTCCTGCGGATTTCATACCCCCAGGAGTTGTTTCCTAACTAAATGTCTCAAGAACAACAGAAAGCAAGAAATGTTTTGAGAGATAGTTTGCTTTGCTTCCTCTAATGCCTAGCAAATGGTAAGGCTTTTTAAACCTTCAGCTTTCAGTCTCATAGATGGCATTTCAGCTCTGGATTAAAAGAGTTTCTAGTTACAGACTGTTACATTTTTCCTTTTAGAGGAAACAGCCAAGTCTTATCAATTTGATGACTCTGGCATCCTCTTTAGGTGGTATAATACAATCCAATCTCATATCAGATTTTAAAGCTTGTCAGAGCTTGCTTAGCTGTTCCTATTTATCTTTCACTGGAAAAGAAAGGAAATGTTTTGTTTGCTTTCTTGTCTCATTTTGCCTGTGAGGATTCCAGTGGGCCAGGCTGAAATCCAGAATATTAATTACCTTGTATACCATTACGTCAACATGATCTGGAGGAAACAGATTTTTCTGGGTTTCCTGTTCTAAATGATGCGAGTTAGAGTCAGATAGAACATTTGATAGTTGAGGACTGGGGCCTCTCTACATGCAAGCAGTTCTTCCTTGTCTAGGAAGGCACTGTTTTTAATTTCATGCTCTGTTAGTGCCAGGCTGAAATGAAATTCCATTGTTATTTTTCATATATGACCTTTCCACACCTACAACTTCACATTTTTACACTTTTAGGTAAGGTGTCCAATGGTCAAAGATGAGCAGCTGAAGTAAAGATAGTTATTAAAGAAGTGAAGCTGTAGGGCTTTCAGGTCACCTTAGTGGACACAGAATCAGAATGTTTCCTCTCCTATTTAGAATCGGGCAGATACTGGTTAAGTTTCAGTTGAATTATGGTAAAACACATTCACTAGGTGACTAAGTAGAGAAAAACTTGAAGAGGAGTTTGCCACCCACTGTCTGGTGATCAATCCAAGCCTGATAAGTGTCAAAGTTCCTGTGGGGGAAAACCATGAACCGGTTACACTGAAGAGAGCAAAGGCTAAGGAGACAGACAATAATCCACCCAAGCTACAGGAAAGCCTTGTTAGAAGCATTTCCTCTAGGACAAGAGAACTCTATGATGTTCTGTATCATCTAGATAATGTCATCTAGGCTCACTTTCCCATGAAAGTTTGGGCCAGATGATTTTTCAAGATCCCTTCCAACCTGGTCTGTTCTATTGGTCTGCATGTTAATGTTTTAACACCCTCTACATAGGACATACTATGATGCTTCTGGAACTACTCATTTGTAGACCACTATAGCATCCTGTAACCAGTCTGAACTCTAATCTGTAGACAAATCGCTCATGGCAGATGGTAACAAGCAATGGCATAAAGATCACTGTACAGCAGATGGATAGGAATTTCCTTAATAAAGGAAATAAAGTTCCATGCTTTGGGTCAGAAAGCTACATTAAGGAAACTCCAGACTTGAGAGACTGGAATTGAATAGAATATTCTGAATGCCTGCATATCCATTCAACATCAGCTCAGCCCAGGAGGAGGTCTGGGGGCATTACTGTACCAGTCTTCCTCCCCCTTTCTTGGTCCATGCATCACCAGGAATTGATCAGCTGATCTGGAGCATGCAACAAGTGCATCCTTGTCTGGTCCTCATTCTACAGCTTAGAAATCATGGCAAAAACATGGCTGCAAGCTTAGAAAGCAAGCTGGCAAATGGACCGATAGGCTAGGAAGGAACTTAGACTCATAGGACCCTGCTGCAGCATTTACTGAAAGACAGTACTTTTGGCTTTGCAAAAGCAGACAATTTTCAAGATGGAAGGCAAATTAAATTGGATTACTTTAGTAAGGCAGATTTCCTCACATAAAAAGATCAAATTCTTAATTAGTAAAATATTCTCATACCTCTAATTTCCCTGTAATTTCTTATTTCCCAGAAGATATTGTTGGCTGTGCTAGCATCATGTACAAAAGGCTTTTAGCATTTTTTAACATGAAAGAGAACTGTAGACGTTTCATTTTATCAAAAAGGTTAAAAAATTCTACACATTAAAATTTTATTGTCAGTGATAAACACAGTCCTGAATTTCTTAGGTCTGCTTGAAACTAGGAGCATTAGATGCAGTTAAGTTCTTTTTCTGGCAGCTCAGGGCAAAACATTTCTATTTCAAATACAATGTATGATGTTACATTATAGAAAGTATTTCCAGCATCACCAACCTGAGCTCATATTGATTATTCTCAAGAAACCATGACCTCTTTGGAACATTGACCCCACATAACTAAGCACTACAACTAATCTATTGTGTAGGGGTAGCAATTTTATCTTTTAACTATTAACTTATATTCAGATATGATCTCTATTTTCTCATGAACACTAGTTGTCGTACAGTTATCATACCACATTGCAAACAGATTAGACTGCAATGTACAACCTGCTTCAGAAGGAAAGAAACTGATTGGGGAAAGAGTTGAAAGATCATTTCTTTCTATAAATATTTAGAACCACCTACATAACTGAGCACACCATGCCTTCCTTACTTTCTTCTAAAAATTTAAAGTAGCCCGGCAGGTTTTTGAAGGTCACATTGTATTATTATGGACAAAGCTCCAGAAAAAGGGTGAATTACAATGGTTCTGCTATTATACGTGACAATTTGTACTAACAAGCATGTGACCTGTATCACAAACTCTATAATTCATAAATTATCAAAAAAAGAAACATATTTTAGATAGCTTCATGAGTGTGCTTGTTCATTTGTTGCTTTGGTTTGTTTTTTTTTTTTCCCAGCATACTTATAATCAGTTTTACTACACAGGCTTCATGGGAAAAAAATGGAACAAATGTACATTGACTTTTCTTTCCTGAATAAAACACAAGTAAAACAAATAAGCTCACTGAAAAACTACAGCTTTGGAGGTCATGGTTAAATACACACATAGGGCTGAAACTTAGCATGACAAGTCAAAAGGGAAAAGAAAGTGGAATCAAGAACCCAACCATACCCACACTGCCCCGTTCTTTTACTGCCAGACATTCATCCCATCCGGTCATGTTACAGGCTTTCTCAACAAGCTGTTTCTGTAATGAAGCCAGCTGCTGATAAAGCATCACGAAGTAATCCAAGAACTTCACTATTTATTGTGCATCACAATAGGTATGACTCAACTTTCAGAAGGCTGAGCCAGTTCATGCCACTAGGGACCACCAGCATCAGCACTGGGATCATGAAGGCACAAGGCCACATCCTGACCACTCAGGAAGACCACCAGGCAGAAGGATACTTGTAGTACAAGACCAGGACTGCACGTTCTGCTTTTCTTTCCTACACTTGGCCAGAGAAGGAAACTTTACTGGATTAACTTTTAATAATATTTAATTTCCCACCCACAGACAGCACATGCCAATGCAGAGCTGCTGCATTTGGTGGGGAAGGGAATTAAATTGTACAGTTATCATTTTCTCTCTTTTGGCTATAGGTTTTTTCTCTCCCTTTTAGCTGTCTGCTGTTATCTGGTTATAAGAAAATTCTCTGTTTCTCCGCACTCTCATGATTTGTAGCATTCCATGTATACTTGGTTTCCAAACAATTTATGATTTCTGGTATGCTACGAAACCATTTTTTTAATAAATATGAATGTCCTCTCTCTCACTAGAAACCCCGCACCAGCCAGTGATACAGAAAAGTATGAAAGGTCTATAAACCAAATATCAAAAGAAAAACATTACAAGTTAAATGCCTTGTGAAATTCCTGCTTTCTGGGACAGTTCCACGTGAAATTAACTCTAGGCCGAAATACTACAGTGTAAAATCAGTGGCCATAATTTAGGCAAAAATGTCTGCTGAAGAAAAACTGTATTCATTATGAGATCTGCTACAAGAAAATTTGCAGACATGGCAAATGGTGGTGGCAGAGGGGTGAACAAGAAAAACTGATGAAGTAGTTGACAGGCAGAGGCAGACTGCCCTTTCTTTGTCTTCTCCCAATAAGCTCTTCTCAGCAAAAGACAAAACAAGAACATGAAAAATTGTTTGTGCTTACAGAGATAGATAATGCTGAACTTCACTCCTTCTCCTTCTGTTTTTTGCCAGACCACACTCAAGTGCCTCTTTCATCAAGCAGCTTGTTGGAACGTCATACTCTGTCCTTTGGTCTACCAAACCACTGATCTTGATCCTAAACCTCTCTTGAACTGCCCATGCTGATGAAGAGAACTTTCAAAAGTTAACATTAGCCAGCAGCTTCTGGCTGGGAGTGGCAAAGGGGTTTAAAAATCAAGCTAGAAAACAAAGAGTGAATAATGAAGTTCATAATCAATAAAATTGAAATTCTAAATAACACACAAAAAAATACAAACATTACACAATGTATTCTAGTTTCTCTCTTACTCAGCTTTTGTTTTTACGTAGCCCCTAAGTATTTGCATGAGTAATACCACGGCAAAATCAAAAATGTTTCTCAAAACACTTTCCAGGAACCCCTCCCTCAGAAATATGACTTCTGCAGAAGATGAGTTACGTAGACAAGTCTCTTCTAGGAAAAGCAGCCCAGATGAAAAAAAAAAACAGGCCTCTTCATGAGAATGTGATGAAACTTGAAATGATGATTTTACAGTCCTGCAGCAAGTTTCCCAAAATGTAGCATCTTTGGCTAGATTTTAGAAGACTTCCCACCACTTACAGAAGAGCTTAAATATCTTAACTTTAAATTTATATTGTTATAGTTAGCAATAGTCAACCTTGACTTAAGGCCACTGGGATGTAAAGTACCTTATCGCCTTTTAACATCAAGACCTGAATTAAATTTTCCCCACAGAACTTGATAGGGTAAAATGTCAACACAATGTCACTAAAATGCTTGGAAAATATGCATTGTTGGGTTTTTTCCCCTTTGGAAAAATCTTTGTATTTTTCTTTTTTTTAAATTGCTTACATTAAATGTTACAAATGTAAAGTTAAATTCAATTTTTTCCTTTCAACAAATCCAAGTTTATTATTTTAAACACTTCAAATTGAAATTAAACATTTTGTTTCCCTTGAGACAAAAATTGTCAACTGTCAGCTTTTTGTTTATATTCTGATCAACATAATTTCTAACCATTAATGAAACGAAACCTTGATTTGCTTACATGCTTTCCTCCAGAGTCCAGTGTGTGATTTTTGGAATGCTGATTACTTCATAATTTTTCTCTGCACTATCCACAATCCTGCTGGGATCCAGACAGATAAAAACTTAAGCAAAATTAAACAAATTATAGAAAGCTCAGTTTTGCCATCACATTCTGCACTGCTATCTTATGTTTAACCACAGTTCCTATTCTCGCATGAATGAAACTTTCTTTATTCTGTATTCTTGATTGTGCAGTAAATAATGCAAGCATTTAATTAATGGAGGGAAGCAGAACAGTTTCTCTGGGGAACACTAAGAAATGAAACAGCCTGCAAGATTACCACCAACCCCAACTCCAGTCCCAGCTACTGCAGAGAGGACAATTTCATTCCAAGTGTTGTAATTTAGTCTGCTAAGAATTTTGATTTGCAAACATAATTTTAAACCTTTACTGTAATGTGTAAATGCTGTTTATCTCACCAAAACTTTATTTCAGTTTGTTCTGGAAGCTGTTTGTCTGAATTTAAAAGGGAAGTAATTTATTTGCCCTCAGGGTTTAGTACAAACAAAGATTTGGGGAAGAATTAATTTAAATGCAGATTAAATATCTATGGATAAAACTTCATTTTTCAAAACATTAAGTAAAAATTAGTAAACTGCAGGAAATAACACAACTGGAAAATGGGATGGGCAGATAAGCAATAAACTTTTTTGAATCAAAACCCAATAACAACATACTTAATTAAACTCTGGCATCAAAAAAAAAGGCCTTATAAAGAACATATTTATAGAGGGATTAAAAAAACATGTGTATAGTATACAAAAATAAATGTTAACAAAGTCTCCTGGGAAAGCAGTAAAAGGACTGTTGGTTGAACTGTAAATAAAAGGAGAAAATTACCTATTAATCATAGAAAACAACACTTGTAGACATAAACAAAACCTGCACATATACAGATAAACATATCAGCTGTTGGATCCATACTAAAGAAAGTGGTAAAAGTTCTGGATGTTAAATTGTTTTATCATCTCAGCAGGGTTAATTTTTTTTCACATCCATGGTGTTTGTCTGGGGTTTTTAATCAGTCTGGACAGTTCTCTAGTTAATTATTAAAATACCTAAACTTTTTGCATATACTCCTTGTAGTTGACATAATGGAAACAGAAGTGAAAAGCTCTTCTAAGCAGTTCTGTGAACATACTGTTCAGAGCCTAAGAACAGGGACATCCTACCACATTATTTTACTATTAAGAAAGGAAGTGCTGTTAAGAAGTTACGTAATTCCGCCTCAGATGCTGGTGTGTTAGTGGCAGCATCTTAACAACAATAACAGTTAGGGGTTGTGAATTCATGTACATGAAAAAAATATTTTCAAAAGCTCTTATGCCTAAATATGGGGATACCTCCATCCTACTGCCCAGACATTTATGTGTCCTTTCAATATCTCACACACACCATACTTACAAACAACAGACTTTTAGTTTGTTGCTATATTAAAGAAAGGATCCAAGAGGGAATTACTTGTTCTGTTTGCCACATAAGTCACAATAGTCCTGAGCTATGTTCATAATGACATTCCTGATCTCTCATAATCTTGGCTTCCATATGTTTGCTGTTCTTTTTGGGAACACTTTGTATAGTAATTACCCTAATCTTGTTCTTTTTCCTAAAACACTTCCTCTTAAAAAAAAAGAAAAGATTGTGATGCAGGAGAATTAATCCACGCTGTTAGAAACAACATTAAATAGGGAAATCTATCAATGCCAGTCACTGTAAACAGGACAGATCCTAAACCCCAGAACTGACTACAGTGACGTAAGTGGGAACATGGAGGTTCACGCTGTTGGGGGCCTTTTTAAATATAGACGAATCAACGTTGTTCGGAAAGCCCAAGAAGTGGGACAGCATAGTCTTTTCTGTTCCTCCCACCTGTAGGGTGAGGAAACTAAAATTAGGAAGAGTTACATGTCTGAAATGCATACAGCTTCTCCTGCATGTTTTATGAAGTACTTCTCTGGCACACAGACTTCATTTAGTCTTTTTGGATCTGTTTGCTCCATTAAAGCTATAAGCAATGCAACTATTACCCTCTGCTTTAAGTAAGTGGTGAATGTAACAGAGAGCACACGGGAATTGTCAAACTTCCATGTCCTGTCTCTGATAGCAGTCACTATCACTCTCAGAAGAAATCCCTAGAGATATCCCTACCACCATGGAAAGCTGCTCCCACCCTCTGAAACTGATTCATGCCTAGAAGATACCTATGCTCACAATAACTATAAAAGATAACAAATAATCTTGCTACCTTTGCAAAGGAGCAGCCTGTTCCTTAGTCCTTTGGCTTTGATGAATTCCTGACCTTCAAGTGTATTTTCAGTAAGTACATCTCATTTCTCCATGACAGCACAAGATCCCATCTCTTGTTCAATTCTGTTGCCTAATGGTAGAAGACCATTCTCTTTCCCATCTGAGATATAAGCACTTCAGGGCACGATTGCCAATGGCAGCCAAGACAAATTGTACAAAGTTTCTTCTCTACTACCACCCTCTTCTCTACTACCACCCTCATCAATGAGGTTCAAATTAGGCATTGCGTTTATTCTTCATTGAAATCCATTTTAAAATTATTATGCAACTTCCTACAGAAATGTGCTAGCAATATCAAAGTAGTTTTCCTTATTTTCCAATGATTATCCACAAGTCTTTAGTGAACCTAGTGCTGGTTCTCAGCATCAGACAACAGTCTGGAAAACTCATTCTGACCTTCCTAAAGTGCCTTTAAGTTTTAATGCATATTGTGAGGAAAAAAAGAAAAATCAAAAGAACAATTGCAATGTTTTTCCACAGCTCAGGTACTCTCTTTACCTGTAAGAAGTTATGTCGTCTTCAAAGTAATCTCAAATGTGAATTGAAAAAGAAAATTGGAAAAAGGAGCTTTTTGAATGTGACTGTTGAATATTCCCACTGGGCAAACTGCAAAGAAAATTCAGCATAAAATAAGTTTAAATAAGTTTTATAATAATATTGTCCTTTGTAAACCCATTTAACTTTCTCCATCAAAACTTAAAAAATGTTATTCTATGATATCTGAGGTCACATAAATCCAATTTCTTGTGGAAAAGTAATCATTTTCACACAAGATAATGAAAAGCTACAAAGAAAATGTGGTTTTGTGTTGAGTGTAAAATAAGTGACCTAGTAGAAGGATTTAGATGAAGCTTTAGAGTGAGTTTTCATTTTGCAGCTCACTTAATGCCAGCTTATGTTCCTCTTGTTGCTGGGTATTATTACATCAGATAATGAGAATATCAGGATAGGATTCAAAGTTAACTTTTTCTTTATCTTTTGCACCCAGTCTTTCTATATCATTCAAAAAAATCCTAGACAGACCTGCTAGATTAGATAATTCAGCATCTCTCAATACAGGCTGCTCTTTACAGACAGGATTTGGTACAGTTTGTTCTATAAAAATCCACCATGGTGGGATTTCCACAACTTCTATCAAATGTCCCTTTATTCCTAGCTTTCACATGTGCAAATTTTAACCATCCTGTCATATTGGCTTCTAGCTCTGTGGGCTGTACTAAATAATTCCTCTTTCTCTGTATATCTGTATACGCAAAACCATAAGCAGCTACATTTTTTTTTTTTTTTCTTTTCCCCAAAACCATTTTTCTGAACTAATAATATCAGGACAGAGATGAAGACCGTGTCACAGGTGAGGGTGAAAGAAGTGGGAGAGCAAATAGAGAGGCTCTTAAAGTAAAGGGAAATAACTCACAGTTAGTATGAGAGACACTGGGAGCCAGCACAGAGATGCAAAATTCCAAAATAACTTACACTGCCAACTATTCTGTTTAATAAATAATTAGTAACTGACTAATCTAATTTTCCAAACTAAAAACAACATGAAGACATTACACAACAGAAAGAGGGGAAGTATGATGTTTACGTTCTTTTTATGCAGCAATATCATTTTGTATGCTATGTGCATGGAGAACAAGATGAATAAAAACAGCAGGCCATATAAGAGAATTTGAACAAAACTGTTCAGTCTTCTGGGATTTTGAATATCTGCATTATTTTCTCCATAAGTATTTTGATTAATTCAGGCTTCCCACAAAGGAGGCTTAGAGTGAATCACCTTGAGCTTGGCGGGCTTTCACAAGGCCACAGGAATGTTCCCACTCTGAAACATACATTTAATTGGAAGGAATTAATCAACTGCTTAGAGTAGAAGAAAAACACAATAGACACCATCTGCTTGAGAGCTCAGTAGGCTCAACAGTAAATTATTTTGTAATTTTTCAATGATTTCTCTACCTTACTAAGAACTTGAAATATTTTCAAACATAAAGACAACCAGATTCTCATCTCTCTTTTCTGTTCTTCTTTCCCTTCTCTTCTCACTCCATGTTCAACAATGTGACCTATGCTGTATATAAAGATGTTGCTAACTATTGCCTAATACCTATGTAGGAATCCTAAAACTGTTACAATTTTCCCCATTAATTTATTCAAGCTGCAAACTTTCCACAAAGAAATGTTTCTACCACTACACCTGGCAAGCTCCATTATTTCCAGAACATGAATGGGTTAAATTTTAATTTGGTATGATAGAGACCAGTACTACAGCACAATCAAGTCATTCCACAATGAAAAGGAACACTACATTGCAACACAAAAGTCTCTGAACAGCCTGTACAATCGTCCACTGATATCACGTCAATGCTACTTAAGTAGAGTTGACACAACTTTTGTAAGAGGGTATGAAGAAAGATGTCTCAACTTGGGAAAACTTGTAGAGTTTTCTTAAGTAACATTTGGTTTTAGGAAGTATCTGGTTTATGTAACACCAGTTCTACCTGGTAAAGAGACAAATATTACATATGTGTACTCAAATCTGAAAGGAAACAAACGTTAATCTACTTGAATGCTGTTAAAGTTGAGTGGAATAAATGGATAGTGTGAGAAAGAAAAAAAAAAAAAAAATTATTTATACAAAGTAATTCAGCTTCCAAGGTTGAGAGATTCCTGGTGCCTGCAGTCGATCAAAATTGACTAAGATTACAAATGTCATTGTTGTACCAAACCTGGGTTCTTTGGCTGGTGGCCAAAGAGCTGAAACACACACCAAGTCAAGATCCTTGCTTTATTCCAGTTCTGTGCAGGAAAGTGTGCTAGATGATCATTTGCAAAGGTAGCACACCTATTTACCGATGAACAGCATATCTATATTATAAACACCCCCTCTTATCATCTAAGCACTCTCCTACTTGATAGCCATGTGATAATTTGTTTGCCTCAATCTAAATGTACAGTGAATTTTGAATGTATTATGCATACTCGGTGGATAGGGTCTTTACTTGAAGGTGGGCAATTTAAGCACTGGATGGTTTACATTATAACGAACTAAATTCATCTAAGGACCCAGCTTTGAGCATTTCTTGTGATATCTCTCAGTACAAGATGAGGGGGAAGTTTCTTGGGCCTTAGTCCAAGGTCCATTTGTTTCTTTATCTCTTTGTTTTGCAAGGCTCTGCTGTCCTCTGCATTTTTATCTCATCCCAGAGCCTAGTCCTTTAGAAGGATTCTTTTGCTTTGATGTTTAACTTTACATCTTTATTACAATAATACCACTCTCTTCTCAAAAGAGTTGCTAGATGGGACATAACTAGCCAGGTGCCTTAGTGATTTAACAAAATCTGAAACACAAACGCATTAAAAAAGATAGTAATCACTTCACTGATCATAAAAGTAACCTTTTACATTTATTTTAAACAAAATTATATTTATATACTCCTAATTATATCTCTCTTTTAGCTAATTCTAATCTGCTATCTTAGGTGGTAGCTACCCATACAAGGTCATCTGAATGTTTTTCAAGTATTCAATTGAAGTCAAGGATTATCCACTTCCGAATAGGTAAGGACGGATCAATAAATTCTTTGCATGCAGCAGAGTACTCCCAATTTCATTAGGAGAGAGTGGATAATTTGGAGCAAGGCAACTTACTGTCTTGGTTTAACTTCCTCAGGCAGTCAAGCCCCACTCAGCCACTCTTCAGTCCAGTGGGATGTGGGGGAGAAAATCAGAAGTGTGAAAACTCCTGCACTCAGATAAAGGCAGTTTAGTAGGTAAAACAAAAGCTGCATGCAAAAGCAAAGCAGTATCAGGAATTCATTCACCACTTCTCATTGGCATTCTCATCTCTATATTATCAACACTGTTTCAGTCACAAATACAAAACATAGCACTGGACAAGATACTAAGAAAATTAACTGTATCCCAGCCAAAACCAGTACACTCACAAAACCACACAAAGAATGTAATCAGAACAAACAAAAATACTTTAAAATGATACAGGTCAAATCTGTAATCAGAATCAGCTCAACTCAGCTTATAAACCAGGTTGTTATAAGCCATGAAAAGAGGAAAAACTCAAAAAAGGAGAGATAGAGGCAATCCCTCTGAAATCACTATCTACTCAACATTTTCCACTTCAGGAGAGTAAAACATTATCAAATGCTATGGGCCGGTACCTACTTAAGTCTTGTTTGCTGTTTTGGTTTTTTAATGATTTTTTCCAGTGAAAGCAGACATATACAGACAAAGACCAAGCAACTCTCTTAAGGTTTTAAGCCAATTGGTTTTGGAGAGGAAAAATTTAGTGAACATTTAACAGTGCACACATTGAATGAGAGACATCTGAGCTCTGAAAGAGATGACAAATTGCAAAACTACTTCCCAGTTCACAGATACAAAGGTGTTTTCCCCATGGTACAGGAGAATTCTGTTCAAAAGGACAAGTAGGAAAGCAGAGACAAATGTTGGACAGTTGTTTGTGAGAATGGTGACCTCAAAGTGGGACAAGGTCTGTGAGAAAACAATAATGCAGAAGACAAATTGCAATGAAAATTGGAGCACTTTTTCTTTTTGATAAAAAGGAATGAAAAAAACACCTTAAGGGCATGTATTAAAAACATTACTTTTACAGTGACCCAGATGAGAGGAGTGTATGGGTGTTAAGAAAAGTGCCTAACATAGATGTTTTTTTTTTTCTGGAAATGTTTGTGAAGTAGGTCTTGGCCCACTTAAACACCTGATAAAGGAAAAAACAGAATAAATAATTAAAAAAAAATAAATCAAGGACACGGACAAACATGGGCCGTAAAAGTATCCTTAGGGCTTTCTTTCCTGTCTCTGCTTCTAAAATAAACATCAGCTAGTAGTTTATACGAGGAAACTATTTTGGCTGGATAAAGGAAGAGTGGTGAGCACCAGGGTCTGAGGCACTGCACAGACACCAGCAGCAGCAGTGGTATGTGCAATAAATACACCAGGAAAGGTGACAGTTTGTGACACACCAGGCTAGCTTCCACTCTGAGCAAGGTGTAGAGAGGAACAAAAGCCCCAGGGGCAGAAGCTCTGTATCCCATTGAATACCAGCTGGAGTGTTTCACAGTGGATACCAACTGGAATTCATTATGATACTCTCTGGTCTCTCTCTGAGCTCTCTTTTCCAAGGAAAACCAACCCAAACATGTGCAGGCACTAGAATTATAGAGCCTCAGTTCAGCAGTGAATTGTTAAACTGATTTCAAGGTAGTGAGGGTTCCGAGTGACTGTCAGAGCAAGCAAAGTACCATGAGGTCCCAGTTAAAATGATTTGGTAGATATGCAAATACTGCAAGTTGGAGGAGCAAACACATCTGCTCTGCAGAGAGAAAATTCATTCTCTTGTCCAGTGAATCTATTTTAGAGTTGCTTTCCTGTTATCTGAGTAATTTGCCACTTTAAATAATATAAATACAACATAACTGTAGTTGAGAAAATTCACTAAACAAAGAAGTTCATGGAAAAAATGCCCAGCAAATCTCAAGAGACAAACAAGAGCACTAAGGACCGGAAAAAAATGTCAGCTGCAGCAGTAGCAAAGCCAGTAAAGTTTGTTGCTGTAACCTGTCACTAGAGAGTGCCAATATCCACAGCAGTGACAAGTCAATGTGCATCTACTAGGTTACTGCTTACAAAGCTGCTGCTGGGATGCTATTCTCAGTTCCTCATGTTGCTTCCTCAATATCTACAAGTGCCAGTATCCTGCAAACAAAACTGAAAATGTCTATTAATGTTTATTAGCAGCTTCTCTCTATTTCAAAGCATGAATCATCTCTTGGCTCCCTGAAACTCTGAGTTAACCTCAGCCACTCCTGCACTGACTCATACTCACTACTATTGTTATTATGTGGACTCCAGCAAGATACTCCAGTCCATACTACTAGTGCCATAACACATATTCATCCCAAACCACATATTGACAGTGAGCATAGTGAGATCCCAGGATGTACATGACCATAGAAATATAAAATCAGAAATCTGAAATTATTAAAGAATTAAGAACTGGACAAGGCACTTCCTAGCTCTCAATAATACATCGTTGCTTGAGTAATTCAGGTCTAAGTAGAAGATATCATTATCACACAAGACAGGTGCTTATAACAAGACCCAGAGTAAGTCAGGATTGTCAGAGCTCCACATGCCAGTCTCTACAACTCCAGAACTACCATACTAGAAACATGTAAAATAAAAGATACTATTCCTTAAACTTACTGTCTAAATACACATTTGCTAAGGATATCAGAGACAGTAGATCATGTAGTAGCATGATCTCTTAATAGACTATGTAGTTTCAGGTTACAAATATCCTGGTGTGGCTTTCACCAGTACAAAGTTCATATCCAGGTCACACATAATACAGCCACAACACCTATCAAGCTCTACAGCATAGCCATTGCATGGTCTACTGCCTTTTAGAGTAAGCAGCCTCCCACTCCTGCAGAGTGTTTTTATTATTTGTTTTGCTTTGGTTTTCTTCTTCAAGTGCCATCTCCCTTTCCTGTTCCTCCCCCTACCTTTTACTGCTAGGAAAGTGAACAGGTGAATAATGCAGCAGTCCATAAGCTAGGGAGGTCATCTGAAAACCATACTCCTGAGTTTGCTTAGACTGTAATGCACAAATGCTTTGGAAGTGTTATTCTAATTGAAACAATATGAATCTAAAACATAACAAAATAAACCAACCTCATTCTCTATCTATTAGACATGGCATTGGAAAGGATAAGACAGAGAGAAGAAATAACTTCTTACTCTTAATTACAAAAAGGTACTTTTCTCTACTTCTCATAGCTCCCTTTAGTAAATGAAAAGCCAAAAATTTGCTACCGAATTTCACACAAAGTGTGAGTACCAGACAGGATGGTTCACCTGCGTGATTACACACGATATTCACAAACATCACAGAGGATAAACCTAATTACTACTAATCATCCCTCTTCCCTCTCACAGTCAAAGCTAGACTTTATTTTATTCTAAGAAAAATCCTTCATTGAGTGATGTCCTGTTTTGTACAAGAACCATCTGCATAACTTCTCATGCTCTGAATGACTCAGTAATATGTTCAATGTTCCTTATAGGCTGCCAAAGGCTAATCCAGCCAGAAGAATTGTTTATTCAGAGTTTCTGCAGAGAAAATTTCACCTTAGAAAGCATATCAGAAAGAAACTACAACATAGGATACTTAATATTACATTGCAAGTTAGTAATCTTTCAGAAAAGTCTAAGCCTTCCTTCTCTTCACTTTGTTTCAGTCTCTACTTTTATTAACTGTCCTAATGGCTCTCCCTTCTACTTACCAGCTTTTAAGTTGTTTCTTTTCACCCTTCTAAGTTTACATCTTCAAAGCATCCAAGAACACCAGTCATCTGGCTGTTTGTAATCCAAAATTATTTTTACAAGGTCTTGGGTCGGGGAAGATTGTTGCTTCTTACCTTAGAGAACACATATTCCTCCCTCAAATCTTTCTTGTTTATTTTCTGATGAATCTTTTGTCGTTTGAACAAATGAGAACATGTACAGTTGAATAATATTTGTAGAATAAAAATGAAAAGGTCCAAATGAAAAAAAAAGCAAATGTAATGTATACCCAGTCAAGTCTTGCAATAACATAGCACATAAATGTGAATATAGCTCATCCAGAAAAATTAAATAAGAAAGCTCCTAACTGATGTAAAAAAGTTGGGAGAGTCCAGACCACACGGAAGTTGAATAAGGCATATCAGGACTTACTCAATCCATCTACTTTATCTATCTTCAAAACTGAAATTAAAGAAACAGATTATTTCTCATATTGCCTTTATCCTTTCCAGCTAACTGCACAAAGCCAAGATAAAGCTGTTCAGTAAAACTGACCAAGAATTCTGGTGACCTTGACAATTGATCTGCAACAGCGGTGTTATGTAGATAACTATGGCTTCACTGACAAGACATTCAATTTATTTACAGGAACTCTCCTGTAAATGATAATACACATCACTATCACTGTTAGATGAGATAAGAAAGGACAGCTTTGAATTAAAATTCAATGGCCTATTTTAGCATACAACTATGTCGGACTTGCACTTGAATGCCTCCTGAAGTATGTGGTGAAATACAAGTGGTGAAGTCAAGTGTTTTGAAATAGAGCAAACTGAACATAGAGCAGGCTGGTGCTGAGCTTGTCATGTAACTGACACACTTTGTGCCTCGGCTTCAAAACTGGGCTAGCATTCATCCAATAAACCCAACGAGACAAAATGCTTTTAAGAAAAAAAGTATATGTATTCTGAAGGCAGTCAGATAAGTAAATTCCCACCCAAAGTTCATATTTGTTCTTTCATCTTCAAAATGCTGAGGAATTACTGAAAATCTTTCAGGATTCAACCCTATTTCTCTCTGACTTTTTGATACAATACTGAAGCTCAACCCTTTCTAGACCACTTTGCTATGTAAAACAATTTGCTCTGAAGAATAAAATAATCCTACCTCCAACTTTCACATGATTTTTGAACATAAAAATCCAACCTTTTAAAGCTTTCACTGGGCAATGCAAGTTACCTAATTTTCCAGCATATTCTTCCAGTTCTAATTCCAATTTAATTCCTCCTGTATTTAATTGAAATACTGGAATTATTTTCACTGGCTCACTAATACTGGAATGCAAGGTTTATGATATCTGTCATTCCTGATGTGTCACGTTTGACTTGGCTAACAATTTTCAGCCAAGTAAACTCAATGTGGGTTTGTTATCTCTATGTATCTTTGATTATAATTTCCTCAGGGCAGTGACTGAGACCTCAACAAAGTACTGAAATCTGCTAACCAAACATCAGTAGTTAACCTGCACGGTAAATTTCCATGACTTCACTGATTGCCAAACACTTTTCAGTACAACAGTGGCCAGCCAACTAGGGAAGTTCCTGAACATGGTATCAGCTTCAGAAACTGATATCAATTTAAGCAGCATATTGAAAGCATTCAATAACCTGGGTAATATAATACAAATCCTAACGGGCACCAAACCAGTGTACATATTTGCACCAAATCACTGGTTGTTGGGATTAACCAGACTTATTTGCTGGCTACCTTCCATACACTGGCAAGATGTTCTTTCCATCATATCTCAATACACTTATGGAGACACACAAAACAGCAACATACCTCTGTAAAGCACAAAGTCTCAGCACTTCCTTGAAACCCATACAGTTTTGGCTCTGCCAACCAGATAAGAAATAGGCCAAAAGGACAAAGCCATTAGCCCTCCGAAACTGTAGCATTTTGGGCACTGCTACAACATGGGCAAGGTATTCGATACAGATAAACACCATTACATTTCATGTGGCTACAGTCAAATCAAGTTGCAGGAAGACTAGGTTTACACGTTCTTGCTTTTCATTACCCCTACATTCAACTCAGAGTGAAACAGCATACAAACAGATTAATGGGATTTTAAACCACAGTTGGGTTTCTATTACGCCGTTCAACTGCATTCTGTAGCAAGCACCTGGTTCTCAACCACTCATTAAAAAAAAGAGCATTTCTATCACTTCTACTTTAATGACGATTCTACACATTTAAATCAATAGAAATAATACTCTAGAGATTCCATATGCTCTTAATGCCCTGTTTCAGCAAGGCACACTGACCATGGTTTGACCTTTATTCTTTCCCAGCTGTATGTTTGCCATTTCAGGTATTTGTTAATGTGGGTGGGGGAAGCATATTTTAAAGTCAAGAAAGTTAAATATCTCACGTTTCACAAATAAGATAATTTACCTTAATCAAAACCTTTGAACAACTGTGTACAAAAGCCAGCTGAAGCACATATCAGTGGACAATTTGTATTATACTGATTAGATTATTTACACTAATTAGAGCAAGATACCATCAGCTGCAGTGTGCAGACATTCTTATGTCAGAAGAGATCACTGCTGTAAGGAAATAACCTTTTTTGGGGAGAAAGGGAAAAAGCAGCAAATCCAGCTTAACTTTGGAAACATCTCCTGCCATTCGTTGATCCCCGATACAAGCAGAACATTCACTGTCCCATTTCCAAAACACCCTACAATCAGGTATGTTGCTTGACAAGTGTTTAACCTCCAGTCTCTTTGCCTCCTCACCACCTTCCTTGTTTTGAAGCAATTTTATCAGTTTTCTTTCAATACCATTAGTAGAGGCAGAACCAAGAGAATTCCATGAATGTAAAAAATGTCAAAACAACACCATAGAATATTTGTAAATCACTGTTTTTATTATTTAAGAGCATAATCCTGCCTTGCTTCTAAACCTGTAACGTGGAGAGCAGTTAATAACAAGTAGAGGATGGAATGCATTATCAGGCCTCTGAGAACTCCAAACACCCACACAGATAAGCAGCTATCCAAGGCAAGGATCTCAGGTATCTATACACAGAAATTATTACTATACTATAAATGCACATAAATCTGTTTCCAAACACTGGGTGAGTCAAATTCAGCCAAAAAGTATCATTTACTACCCAGTTTACAAAGTTCTATTTTATCAGTCCAATACTGATATTTTAAAAGTGTAATATTTCCCAGTTTTCTCCTTTGTAAGCCATGAAAATGCAGCTGCTGATTGCTTATGATTAGTAGAAATTTCCTTACCATATTCCAAAGAACTGGGATAATACAACTTGTCACAGTTCAGGGTCAGGGCAGCCCTCTAGACCTATAACAGCTGCTCTCTGTTAACCCCCCTCCCTCCCCAAAGGGGAAGAGAAAGGGAATAAGGGAGAGAGACACATCAATTAGAAATGGAAACCAGAACAGCTTTAATGAAAATGAAAATAATAATAATAAAAATTCATATATACAAAAGCAGTATTTAACCCACTCCCACTCAATAGTAATCATGTCACCATCACCACTGATGCTGTGGAGCAGGTACTGGGAAAAGTCCCAGGCTGGGCCCAGTGGCACACAGGATCTGTGTTCAGGATTCTGGTATTGGATTCAGCAACACACAAATCAGAATCAAAGACGGAATAGAGTCCCCCTGGGATGCCGACTGAGGAAGAAACCAGAAGAGGACCCCAACTGAGCTGAGCAGAGCCCAGCAAAGCAGGCAAAGAGAAACGAGACCCTCGTGATCCCTCAGCATTATACCGAATATGCCATATCTGGGCTGGAATCCCTCGCTGGTCAGTTTGGCGTCCCCTGCCCTGTCTGCTCCTCCCTGCAGGTGCAGCCTTCTACTTTCTGCACCCCCAGTGTGGTTGGTGCACAAGATCCAGCAGTGGCCTTGGTCTGCACCCCAACCCTTGGCAGTAACTCTGCCCATGGGGTGTTGTCACTGCCAGCAGCAGACCCTGCCTGGGAAAACAGGCTGCTGACTGCAGACAGGGCAGGGAGTTAGAAGAACTCAGCTGAAAAGTAAAATCACTGAGCAGAATTAGTTCTGTTCTCACTCAAACCAGGGCAAGAATGAATACCTCTAAGTTGTTGAAAACCCAAAGCACCCTTGGAAGCAATCAATCCATTTAGTTGTTGAAAAAAAGTTTCATTTGAGAGCCAATCTGTGTAGTAAGAATAGTCCAGAGTTTTTCTATCTTTTCATTAACCTAGTGTGTGATCTTGTACTCCTGCCCGTTCTTCCTTTTCCTTTCCATTTGTCTTAATAGAGTGTTTGGGTTTCCTCAGGTGATTACCTGCTTATATATTCACATGCAACAGTAGGCATATTACTTTCTTCCTGTCTTGTGAAAGCTTCATAATTAAAAAAAAAAACAAACAAACCAAAACCTCAACAGCAACAACCAAAACACAAAAAAAACAACCACAAAAACCCCAGAACCATACAAGTACAAGTAACCCCTCCTAAATCTCACAGGTGAAATTCTGTCCAAGTAGACATTACATTTGAGTGTGGAGTTACCTAGTGAAGTTATGACCTGTATGAGTCACACAGTCAGTCTAAATGATCCAAGTAGTCACTTTTATCACTCAGCTTTTCAATACATGAATTAATGATAATTCTCTGAGGACTCTTACTTTGCAGAGTGAAGCGGCCAGTTCTGATGGACAAGAATCGAGTGAGGAAGCGGAAATGAAACGCAAAAAGATAGAAGTGCAGAAGGTAACTGTGGGGAGGGAGGAGAGGGAACTAAGTGTTTTCAGATTTGTTTCATATCTCCTGAAGTCTCTTACATTTCATTTTGCTATCTGTAGTTTGTTCATCCATCTGCTACAGAACACTTTTATTTTAATTGCATTGAGGTAACAGCTCTGTTCAACTGCTATATCCCAGTAATTTTAAAATATGTTGTGACCAAGTGTAGCAAGTCAAGGATTTTTCCTAATCCTGCCTTGGAGTTTTATCTCTTGGTTCGCTTTAGTCCTAAAGGCAGTGTTATATAACTAAAAGAGCATTTTGATACTGAAATGGACATGCATAAGTAACAGCTACTGTAGTTAAAATAATAAAAGGCAAAGCTCCTTACATGTGCTGAGATGGTCTACCTGTGGATTGGAAGGTGAGCTATATGCCCCCATGATGAGGTACATTTCAAGTAAATGTGTTTCACAGAAATTCAGTGTTTGACTGGAACTTTATTCTGTGTAGTCTTCTTGCATCAGTAACTCTCTCTACCATACAATACATAGAAAGTATTACTATATTCTACGATTATTTTTTGCCACCATCATCTGCAAAGAGCAATGTAAAAAAAAGCTAACCTCACCCCTAACATTAAAACTAGAGGGGAAACAATAAATGATGCTTTTTATGTTGACTAAGTTTAAACTGAATATTTAATATTTTGAGATTAATGCATTTGGCATCAAATCTACTTTTAAGTAGAGATGCTAATTTTACATTACTCTGTTTAAGATTACTATGTACAGTAAAAATATAACCATGCAGATCAAGACCTGTGATTAGGTTTTGAGGTGCTGCTGTTATGTTCAACCTAGAAGATCAGTTATTACGCTCATGTGGTGATTTTGAGTGTCAACAGAGTCCTCCCTTCACAGTTGTACAGTAATGCGAGAGGAAGGAAGCTGAAGTAATCCAAGAATGTTGCTTTTTAAAATATTCCTTGGAATGGGGTACTAATGCTTTTTATGGGTTTAAATTCGTCCTTCTTTGCTTGTTTGTTTACTACAGGCCCAAGCAAATGCTCGAGCTGCTGTTCTGAAAGAACAGTTAGAGCAAAAGAGAAAGGAAGCATATGAAAGGGAGAAGAGAGCGTGGGAAGAACATGTAAGAAAATAAATCTGTTACACGCAGTCAAAGTATGTAGTAACCTATCTTTGTATAGCTGAAACCCTATACTGTGATTTTTTATTTTTATTTTTTTTTTCTAGCTTAGATAACTAGTTTGTCTGCTGAAACTGAGGAGAGACTCTGTCAGTCAGAATTCCCTCATTAGAAGCCTAATCTTAGGTATACTTGAATGAAGAATCTGGTTCAAGAATTTAACATCAAATATAAGAACCATTAGGATAACCTTAAGTATTTTACTAATGATCTGTAACTTACCAAAGAGTACTTAATCTTTTGATTCTGTGTGCTGTGGAGTGACACGTCCAGCTAGTAATATATTGCTACAAAAAGCAGGATGTTGTGAAGCTGATCAACTGGAAATATTTCACATGTGCAGGTGGCATTATCTTCCCTTTCTAAGGTTCATGTGCCCCTGTTTGATAATTCTGTGTTTAATGTGTAAAGTTTTGAAGATAATTTGATTTTTTTTTTTTTTAATTGAATCTGTACAGCTGGTAGCAGAAGGGGTAAAGAAGCCTAATGTGCCTTTTCACGTGGGAGCTACAGAGCATAGTCCTGTGCATGGATTACAAGACCTTGGAGCAGCTCTTCCTAAGCCACAACTTCCAGTGAAGCCCGTTACACCTGTCATCTCCATGACTTCTGCTTTGAAAGAAGTGGGTGTGGTAAGTATTTTGCAAAGAGGATAAAATTACTGAAAAAAGATTTTTGAAAAGAATTTTTAGAAGAATGGATAGATTATGTAGAAAAAAAAATTAAGGATACTTGCTGTGTCTAATTAAGGAAAGAAAAAAACACCCAAACCCAACTAAACACAAAACAAGAAAAAAAAACAAAAAGTGAAAAACCCCAAAGAAATACATCTGTCCACTAAAATATAAATTCATTCACTTTTGAATAAAATGGCTTATGATGAACCCTGGGCTGCAATTTCAGTTTCAATCAAGCCAGTCACGATCAGTGGAAGAAGACAACAGCTAACCAGTATTTGCATTAGCCTCTTGAAGAGGGGAGGTAAGAAGTTTGTAACCTGGTAGAAGGGAGAAAATAAATGTTGAATGATGGGACTACTTTATTCTTGTTTTCAGTAAGTTTGAAGGCATGTTCTGGGAATTTAAAGCTTAAGAGACTTGAATCTGATAGTGTTGTCTCTTCTAGTTGTCTAAAACAGTGCTAGAGGCTTCTATTAGTGATCTTGGGTCCTGATAGTGTAAATGCTTACATGTTTACCTTAACTACCACCCCTTGAGTTAAGGAACAATTGTGAAACCAAGCCTACGAGTGAATTGTTGTACAATTTGAGTTTCTAAGACCTACATCTGTGTTAATTTGAATGCTAACTCTTGTGGTTTTACCCAAGTTATTTCTGGACTCCAGTATAGTGTAGGATTATATCCTGTGTACAACCCTGAAGGCTATGACTCTGGGAATATAGTGAAACTTGCTTCTAAATAGTGTCTATAAAATGTAATAAAGATGTCAGTTGATAGCTGGACAAATAAACAAAACCTATCGTGACAAATACTTAAATGATTAGCACATTTTTTTCCACGTGTAGTTTGTCTTAAAGTAGTGCAAGATGGTGACTATAATGCACTAAAAATTAACAGAGAGCAATTCAGATTGGAGAAGACAAGACTTGTACACAATGTTTTTAAGTTCTACACTTTTGCCTTCCATTTTTAGTTTGATTATTGTACATATCACTGAAGTTGAGTCTTCTCCCTTCTGCTTTTCTTTACAGGTGCTCCTTGACTCCATCCTTGCCACCTTTTTGTTCTTTTATAGAAATACTCATTTCTAGCATTGGAGTTTGGTGGCATTTTGCTGTAGAGGTCATATCTAGCTCTATCTCTAGATGTTTTGTGCTCTGAGCTTTCACTTGTCTGCTCAAAACAAGTCGGATTCATTTGCTTACAGCTTTCAGATAGTGAACGGTTCAAACACAGGATCTGACCATGAAATGCTGTGTTTGACAAGCCCCATAAGAATAGAAATACCTCTGTTTCAGTCTATCTGCAGTTGTTAATGAAAAGGTTTTAGAGGTGATGTTTCACTATTATTTCTACCAAAATTCTCAAGATTTATTTTTTTTTCTGACATTTTTTTGTATGTTGTATTTCATGCTTCTTGGACTCAAAGGATGAAAATGTAACTGCTGTCCACGAAGCTGAGGACGAGATAAAAAAGCCAGATTTTGCAATGCAAGTATGTAAAGCTGTATTCAGTTTCATTTATTTTTATTTTCCTTTTAAGAAATGTACTATTTTAAGTGATATATGTATTCCCTTATTTCAGAATAAACGAGAAATACTGAGAAGATTAAATGAAAATCTTAAAGCTCAAGAAGATGAGAAAGGCAAAAAGGAGTGTAAAAATAACCCGGAATCAGGTGGCTCTGAAGATGCTAAAGAACACCAAGGAGACCATCCACTTCTGGGAGATCGTAAAAAATGGGAATCTGGGGCATCTGAGTTGGTAGTTCCTCTATCTCAGTTATCAATGGAAGATTCTCTCTCTGGAACAGACCGTAAGTGTCTATTTTTATTTTGTCATCATGATATTAGTACATCAGTTTACCATGTGTCTTGTCTCACTTTATAAAGCAGGTACTCTTTATTATTATTGTCTTGTTATCAGTTGCATTCCATCTGCTTCTAAAAAGCAGGCGGTTATGTCTTCCTTTGAATAAGGAATAAGGCACAGGCTGAGTAATTAAATGGCTTACAGGAAATTGAACAAATAATTTCCTAATTTCAATAGTTACCTAATTAAATGCATGGTTACTTTATTTGAGCTTTCCTTGTGTCTTACAAAAAGGCACTGATTTAACAGATTAAAAAGCACTTGCTGTATGAAAATTCCTTATTTAACTTCAAAATCCTTTAATGTTATCAGTAGAAAAATGAAAACGGAGGGCTTTCTCAATTTATATCTGTTTCTCCTATTGCGCCCTTCTTAGCATTTTTCTTTCTTTAAATCAAGCTTGCCTCTTCAAACTTTCTATCAGCCTTCTCTGGTCTTTCAGATGGAAGACTTTTCCCTGGTTTCAGTGTGTCTTATTAAGGGTCTGTTTCAAACTGTACTAATAAAGTCATCGAGACCGTGGCAGGCTCACTTCACAGCACAGTAGGTTTAGATGGCTAGGATATTAGAAGATCAAGAAACTTCTTTTGCTCTATTCTTTGTTGTTGCTTTATATCCTGTATTTTCCTTAGAAGGAGAAATAGCAGGAACAAATATCAAAGGATGGCAGGACAGGAGACTTTCTAGTTTCCCATTTCAGGTAATATTAAGGCCATCTCATGCCAGTTTTAAAACATTTCTCTAGAATGCCTGAACTGATGAAAAGATCTGTTGCTGTTCTTAAGTTGCAGATGTTAACTGGCATTGAGTAACTCCTGTTATTCAATGGAATTGGCAGAAGAAAAACTCAACTTTTGAGCACAGTATGTAGGCTGTCTGACTTGGGGTGGGGTGACATGTAGCTGCTAGTTTTGTGGAGGTTGGGGTTTTTTTTGTTTATTATATTGAAATGGAATAAAAGTTTCTTATTTCTGAAAGTTTTTCTCTTTGTGTTTGTGTCCCAACAGGTCAAACTCTGGGGGAAGTAATTAGGTTAGATATTGGTGAACCCCACAGGAAAGTGTGGGGCAAAAGCCCTACTGACTCAGTCCTGAAGATCCTAGGAGAAGCAGAGTTGCAGCTGCAGACTGACTTACTTGAGGAACTAGATGTAACAAATGGTAAGCACAGCTGGTCAATTATCCGCACTGCAAGTGTGGGAGCTGTCAGACTGGCACTTTGTCTAATGAAAAGAATTTTGAAGTCATAGAAACCTATTCTGTCCTCGCTCTTGCTTTCTACTTCTGGGTGCTGACTCAGTTCTGAATGTTCTAAAAGTCAGCACAAGCTGATACTGAAAGACACCAAAATATTTCTAACTCAGTGGAAGTAGTAAGAAATTAAGAAGGACGAGCTGAAGGGGAAGGATCTTCATTTTGTTGAGAAGTCTTGGACTTTTTTTATTGATAAAAGCACATTTGTTTTTTTGAAAGGATGTCATCCACTGAAGATTGTATTAGATAGGTCCCATAAACTTTTTATTAGCATGTGACTTACCATATCCGTGGATTTTTTTTGTCAAGTCCTGCTTTTTGTCCTCTCCAAGGACAAAAGAATTTAAGTATAAACTCATATTAATGATACTGTAGTAAGTAAAATTCCAATTTTAATATTTCTATCTTTCCCCTTCATAATAGTTGTAAACTCTTCATGATAGCATGTAAACTTTTCTGTTCTGTTTTCCCGTAAAGAAACAAAAAATCTCAATTTACCTTGTAGCCACATTGTAGTTTGTTATTGAAGGGTTTAAATAACAGCATAATTTTGTGTTAGGTACTGCAGAAGTACTTCTTGAAGGAGGCCATCAGCCCTCCTCAGGGGAGAAGGAAGAGAAAGCTTTGCCTACTGCTGGAGCTCCATCTTCAGTCCCAGTTAGTGTCACAAAGTCTGACGTGACTATACTGGAAGAATCTCCAAGAGCTGGACCTCCCCAGGTGCAGACCAGCCCTGTTACGCTGGATGGTAGGTCATGTCCCTAGTAATTCCAGTTACAATCTCCTGTCCAGGTCAGTGAGGGAAGTAATGATCCTGTGTACTTCTGTATATTCCCCTGAGTAACATGCAGTGCTTTATTAACACCTTTTAGGGAGTGTTTCCAAGTCCTTTCCATGCCTGGATTCTAATTTGATTCACTAACATATTTTGCAAATTCGCAGAAACCTTTTTTGTTTGCTAATAGAAAATTCTCTAAAATACAAGTGGAATTCTAAAGAGCTTCAAATTTTTTGTTGCTGGGATTGTTTGTTTCTCCCCCTCAGTTGTGCTGGAATCTTTTCTCCTGTATGATACCAGCACCTTGCTGACATCTGGGGGAGTGCTACTGAGGTTTTTAGAAGGCATAGCGTGTTGGAGCTCTTCTATCAGAAACAAATTTTTAGCTCTGGGATTACAAAACTTCAGTTAGTTATTTCTACAAAATGCAGAAAGTTATTAAAGCTGAAGGATTTCAGTGTAATCTTAAGATGTGTAGTCTCTTCCATCTTTCTGTTGTTACTGTTGTGGATTCATTTTCAATGAGGCATATGATTTTATTTATTTTAGAACCTGATGATTTGGAAGCAGAGGTGTTGGAAGAAACAGAGCAAGATAGAAAGGACCAGAATAAGGAGTTTCCTATCACTCTTAACGAAGCATGGGTAAAAGACAAGGAGGATATGTAAGTACTCATCTGCTGATCCCTTTCTCTGTCTGGTTCAACCAGCTTTAACAGAGTAGGACTTGCGTACATCAGTTAAAACATTAAGCTTGGCTAAAGATTTGTTACTTGTCTGCCTTGTCCATTTTATTGCACTTGGTGACTTTTTCAGTAGACTAATGACTATTTTTACGTGGTGTTTCTCCTGGATGTGACATTTTATAATAGGGCACAACACGACAGAAGAAATGAGGTGGCTTCTGAGAAGCTAGCGCTTGATGAGCTGCAGCCACAGAAGGAAGCTCCTGAAGGTCGGTTGAAGTCTCTTGTTTTGTAGCTAGTGATAGGCAGTATTTGAACCATCCCTTCTCACTTGTTCACTAACCTTGAAAGAACAGGTTTGCTGTTTTCATTTTCCTTTTTTAGTTCCTATTTCTAAAAAGAAAATTTCTGATTGGATTAGGAAGACAAATGTGAGTGTTATTTTTACCACTTCAGAAAAAAACATGTAACATCAAAGCTAAACCATGTATAGATGAACAAGGCAGTGGCCTGCACTGATACTTCAAAGTGAATGTCAAGTGTCTGAATGCTACAACCTTTTAAAATGGCTATTTAAAGTGTTAAGAAATCTGACTATTTACTTAATAAAAGTGTTGCTTTGTTCATAGCTATCTCAAATATATACTAAGCTGCAGCTAATGATAATCTTTTATTTTTATTACATACAAGTGCTTGCTCCTCAGAAGAGCTTAACTTCAGAAGCTCTGCATATTTTACAGTAGAATAGAAAATATACCAGCATATTGTCAGGCATCATTAGTGATGCTATTGCAGCTATTTATGGGTGGCTTAAGCAAACAGTTTGGGGTTTTTCCACACCTTTGGTTGAATTATGTTGATGTAGCTCTGAGGAAATCTAGTATAAGACAAGGAGCAACAGATGAAAGTGGATGACATCATCATTTCCAGCATGGACTGGATAATGAGAAACTGGAAGGCATGAGAACAGAACCGGCCATAGCTGAGGGCTGTATATTCTCAAAAGGTTAAAATGGGAACATTTCCCATTACAATTTATTAACTAGAATAATTCAAAGGTACTTTAATACTCACAGTGGTGTTTTCCCCTTGAACTGTACAACAAACGAATTAGTTTTATTCACTTTAGTTACCTTTTTCTCAAGAGACTGGGGGTTTAATCTATTTAGATTTGTAACAGACTTTCTTTTACCACATCAGAAACTTGTTCCAGTGACTCTCCACAACCTGAACCCTTATTCCAGCGGGTCACACAGCCCCCAGTTCTACCAACAGCCTCGCCACTTCTGTCAGCTCAGTCTTCACAGGAAGAGCCGTTTGTACCTCGTTCACGTTCCATATCACCAGCAAAAACTAAAGGCAAAAGTTCACTATTGATTGGACTTTCTACAGGGCTGTTTGATGCAAACGACCCAAAGGCAAGTTTCAGAAACTAAGAAGGAGTACTTGTTTTTCTGTAGTACTATTCTTGTTTCCTTATTGAGGCTGAACGAGGCTAGAAGGGATGGCATAAGTGTTTCAGCAGGTGTTTGTATTTGTCGAGCCATGTCTGCCCTGAACTTTGACTGCACTGTGTTCATTGTGTCGGCAGGACTGGCAGAGCTCTGAGAGTCTCTGGTTTCACCACTCTGTGTCCACGTGTTTATGGAGGAAGGAATGCCACCACTTCTCTAAGACACAGCTGAGGGAGTTCATGAGGCAATGGCTCACTTCCCCTATATCTTTTCTTCCACAGGGTTGAGTGGCAGCTCATAGTCTGTGAAATAAGTGTATCATGATGGAATGAAGTTTTTATATGTTTGGTTTTTTTACAATTTTCAGAAGAGTTGTGGAACTAGGAGCTTAAACAGACTCCTTCAGTTACGTGCAATACTTGTCTTGGTGCTAAAGTGGGAAGTGTGGAAGAGCAGCTGCTTTTTGGAGAAACAATAGTGGCAAGGGTTCCCTGAAATCTGCGCACCCACGTGGCATCCAGTCAGTCTCTAGTAAAGGATTTCCTAGGTGCTGTAATGCCACATAAGGAAGAATGATTCTTCTTTTGGCTCCCAGCCTGTTTTTTTCTGAGTGTAAGAAGTTGCACTGTTGATGATGAATTGAATATTGAACATTATCTGTTGATGCATTGCCAGGCAGCATAATATCAGGGGTAGTGCTCTTTGCATCTGTGGGAAAGCAAAGCTTCTTGATAACAATCTTGCATCTGTTTTCACAGACCCATATATTCACATAAATAGATTTATGACTCTAATGTTGATTAGTTTTAGGCTCTAATTTTTGAGTTAGTTTATCATTAACTTCCCTCGTTTATGAAACTGTTTGGCAGTTGGACAGTGATTACAGAAAAGCTAACTTGTGAGTAGGGGGAAGATAAAAATTCTTTGTACCCTTATCAAATGTAGAAAGGAATACACACACTTTATAATGAAGTTCATCAGCATATCAATATGAACTGCTTCAGTATGTCGTCTTGGCAGGTGTTTTGGTCATGTTTGTCATAGAATTGTTAATGCAGTTACCAGATGAGCTCTACGTAATAGCAGAGAGCTTGGAGAAAAACAACAGATGTGGTGGCTAATAGTGCTGCAGGAGACTTGATGAAAGAGAGCAGCAATTCCCTTTCCTCATTTGGTTGGAGCAAGGGGATGTTCAGTACTGCTTCACAGTAGCTGCAAACGTAACGTTCTGGAACTTACAAAATACACCTCTGCTGCAGTTCTTACCCAGAGTAATATTCTGGCCACGTGCTGACAGAGATTTGGTATTTGAGCATGTATATGAATGCACTCTGCTGGTAGAAATTGCAGCTGAGCAACTATTTTTTTTCATTGAAATGTAGCAGTTTTCATTAGGAGTGAACACTGAACATGCAGGTATTTGGAGCTATGCTGAAGGAAGGTGAGGCTGACTGGTGAAACTTTTTAGTGCAGATTAGGTCTTGTTTCTTGGTTGGTTTTTAATTTTTTAATGCTATATGGTTTTTAGTAAAATTTAAGTTATTTGGCGGGAGGTTCCTGGACTTCTTCAAACAGAGATCTAGTAGATCACTGAACAAACAGTTACTTTGTTTCCACATTTCTTTATTTCCATTGCAACTAACTACTCTCGTAATTTGAACTTCCTGCTAAGAGTATCATACAATGTTTTAGGCTGGAAGGAAGCTCCAGAGGTCATCTGGTCCAACCTCCCTCCGCCAGCAGGGACATCTCTACCTAGGGCAGGTTGCTCAGAGCCCCATCAAGCCTTACCTTGAATGGCTCGGGGATGGGGCCTCCACCCCCTCTCTGGGCAGCCCACTCCAGTGATCTCCTTGTAAAGTATTTGGTAACTTCAGACTGTCTTTGGGATTGTTAGAAATGAGGCTTTCTATTATCACTGCAGATGCTGAGAACATGTTCACTCCCAGACCTTTACAAGCTGTACAGAACTTTAGTCGATGTTCCCAGTGTAGCAGATGTGCAGCATCAACGTAATCTTGAAATCGATGATACGGAAGATGAGCAGGCCAAAGAAGGACCCTCTGATTCTGAGGATAAGTGAGTATATAAATTTTATCCAGTATTTTACCAGGTATCTTAGATGAGGAGTATTTTTGTTAGACATTAAGAATTATACACAGTATACCAGCAGGGGGTTTAACCCAGGTTTTGTATTGAATCACCATTTACTTTGAGTCTTGTCCCGGAGAACAGAGAAGCTGATGGGATGTACTGCTCACAGTAGCTGTCTGAATTTCCTTTCCAAATTTCACCCGAGCTGCTGTTCTCTCTGGCTTCTTCACTTCGCATTCCACTGAAGCAGATCAAAGTTGATGGCTATCACTCTTCTAGAAATCAAGATTTCTCAAGTATTTCCGTTCTTCCTATGTTCTGGAAATCTCATTTATTTATCCTCTCTACTGTTACTGGGATCACCATCAAGTCCCCCAAATTCTTTCAGGGGCTTCAAAATCTGACCCTGGCTGTTGACCATTGCCTACAGCTTGGGAAGTCTGCAGAGGTAAAATTACCTGGTCTATCTATTCTGAGAGGATTTAGATCTCTTTTTGCTCCAGGCACATTTTTACTTGGATTGGGAATGTTACACTTGCCAGGGTTCTAAGTACTGCATGAATACAAAGAATTTTGAAATGATCTTACTAATAAAGTTGATTGCTGAGGACATGTCATCATCTTTTTATGAAGCATTCTGGTACGTGCTTAGCTAACCTTTTAGCTAAACCTGTGTCTCGCCTGGTAGAATGGTGTCAGTGCTGAAATCTTGTTGGACTGAGGACCCAAATATTTGTTGTTTTGGTTTTGTTTTCTTCCTTCCAACTACATTTCCCATTTGTTGGCTTAACAAAAGTAGTAAGTTCTTCCTACAGGGTTTGTCTTGTGAAGTATTAATTATATAAACTTTCTATGGCTTTCTTTTAGCATGTCTGGGGAGGCAGATACAGATTTACAGGAACTCCGGGACTCAATGGAACAACTGCTTAGGGAGCAGCCTAGTGAGGAATTCAGTGAAGAGGAGGAGTCTACTTTAAAGGCTAATGGCATGGAATGCATAACAAATGGTACCGAGCCGGATGAAGGAGACGAAAATAACCCCAGCAGTGAAAGTGCACTTAATGAAGAATGGCAGTCAGGTATCATTTCTACTATACCTCCTTTATAAGTTATTGATTGATGCTAACAATTCAAACCAGACTCGTGTTTTTGCTTTGTATACTTACAATGAAATAAAGCTCTAATGAACAGTTTTCAACCAGAAGTTTAAAAAACCTGACAATATTTAGGCTTCCTGAGCTTTAAGGTCACCATCTAAGCAACATTGAGGGCTGCACACTAAACGCTGGCTGTTTGTTAGGCAGCAGATTGTAAGTCACTCTTTCTCTAGCTGTCTAGAACTTGTCTTTAGGGAAGATCAAAGGCTGTGCCCATCATATGCTTTGAATAATTCATGCCTGCAATGTAAGAAAGAGCAAGAAAGAAATAGCAATTGACATGACTGGAGTATCTGGGATCCAGTTTACGTGACAATTAAGTAATGGAACAGGCAGTCAAAAGGAACGTGAAATTATTAACCTTGTCCTTAGCCCAAAATAGCTATTAATGCAGTCAAACTAAAAATGAGACAGAAAAATCTATTACTGCTTTTAGCATTTTGCATTAGCTCTGTGCAGGGGTGACCTGGAATATCAGCTCTGTTTTCTCAATTCTGGTTGGAAGAGAAGTCTTTTACTACTGCAGTAAAATCAAGTGCATTCAGAAACACAGCATAAAAAAATGTAGAAAGTCAATAACTAATGTAAAACATAGCTTTCCTGTAACTGTGGTTTATTGAATTTTATACAATTTTAAACAAATTAGAAGTCTGCAAATATACCTGTAAGATCTTAGCTGTAAAACACATTCCAGTAAGTATTTTAAGGTAAAATAAACTTGGGTAATACCATCTTTCATTTTTCTGACATACAGAGGAACTGGAAGGAGTAGAGTTTTAATGCTAACTCACAGAGTCTGTGACCTACCAGACAATGCTAGGGATTTTTTAAACCATTTAATAATACAAGCTTTGAAATCTAAAAAGTTGTATACTTGCCCTGGGTAGAGAAATCTTTTCATAATCCCAATTCTTATTTAAGGAAATACTTTTCTTGGGCAAAACAGTTTGTAATTCATAATAGGAATTTACACAGGGATTTTATTTTGTATTTTTAAATAGGTGGTGGTGGTTGTTGTTAAACTTACTTAATATTTGACTGTTACAAACCTATTTGTAAGATTTCTGTAGCCTGTAAGCAGCATGGCTAACTATCAGGGTCGGGGTTTAGAGGACACAGCTAGATGGTTCCTATTTGGGATTCACAATTTCTTTGCTGGCAAGACAGGGACTGTTCCTAATCCTTGCAGGTTGTTCAGAACATCTGCCAGCATTGCTGAGTGCTCCTGAGCTTACCTGCTTTCATGACATTTAGAGGTCTGTGTGGATAGCAAGTTTAGGGACAGAAGAACCAACACTAATAATGCAGGAAAACGGTGGGGGTTTTACACTTGGGGTTTTTTTCTTTATAGATAATAGTGATGGAGAGATTGCCAGCGAATGTGAAGAATGTGACAGTATCTTCAGCCATTTGGAAGAGCTGAGATATAACCTGGAGCGGGAGATAGGCTTCGAGAAATTCATTGAAGTTTATGAGAAAATCAAGGTTGGTGGAATAACCTCCAGTGGAAAATATTTTAAGTAGTACCTGGGGCTGTTGACTCTGCCAGTAACTAACTGCATTGTGTGCCTAGAATCAGTGCTTATGCCTCTAGTCTTTCATTCTGTTCAGACACACTAAAATATTAACAGAGAAAACACACTGCCAGGGGATTAAAGAGGAAATCTTTGGCCTTAATCGTGAATTTGATTTGATTTAATAAATTTGAACTGTTTAATTCTATATCCATTCTGATTTTGGCAACACAGACTGTCCTTTCTCGCAGGCTATACATGAAGATGAAGATGAAAATATTGATATTTGTTCAACCATAGTTCAGACTATCCTTGGAAATGAACACAAACACCTGTATGCCAAAATACTTCACCTCGTCATGGCAGACGGAGCCTACCAAGAAGGTAATGCCCTTGTATCCTGGCAATTATTGCTCGTCTCGTGTTCTTTCTTGGTCATACACAATCAGTTCTACTATGCTTTTAAAACAGGTCCGTGCTTTGTTACAATGATGGGCTAAATAGATAACAACTTCTTTCACACAGGGTATTGGTGTTGCTGTAAGGAAATGTGGCACGCTTTGATTAAGCAAGCTGACCTCTCTGACTTAACAGTTGACTGTATCAGTAGTTATTTTATGAAAGGTGTGGTGTAATTAATGAATTTTTCTGTAAAACAGTTACGCAGATTGGGAAGATGGAAATCTAGAATTCAACTTGGAAAATGGGTATTTTTAGTTAAAATAATACCATTCTTTCCAAAAGTCTTCTTTTAATGGGTTGCAGTATCACTGGGTTTCTGAGAAGAAAATTTCCTGTGGCTCTTTATCCTCAAATTGTCATTTTTCAGTATAATTTGATGTGGAGGTACCATCCATCTTGGGGGATTCAGTGATACATGAAGGGAATTTATCTTGCTTGGGAGCCCTCCCTTATTACTTGGCAGACAGGTAGTTCCTAGACCTTCCAGAGTCGCTCTATGAAATGCCACACAGCCTGCTATCAGTAAGAAATTATTGGTCGGTTGGTTGTTTTCTCTCACATTAAAAATTTAACTGCAGTTATGTAACTTTAGATTTCCAATGATGAAAGCCTTGACTGAACAGAAATAGACGAGAAACCTAAAAAATCTCAATATTTTTTATAGAAATCAGAAGTATTATGTATTTGCTTTATAAATGTGTGCAGTGATCATTATTTAATGTATTTTGATTGGGAAAAAATATTCTAATACATGTTAACTCAGATCTACTTTCTGCATCTTTTAAATTATCTTACAAATGTGCTGCAATAGCAGTGAATAGAGAGTCAAAATAGTCGGCTTTCTTGGGGAGAAAAAGTCTTAACTAGTTTTAAAAACAATAATTAAAAATAAAAATACAAATTCCATTTTCCAATTTTGCTTTGCTAATCATATAGAACCACTCAGTAAGAAAGAATAACCAGAATGTTAAGTTGTACAAAAAATGTAAGAAGAAAAAGCAGTGCCTTGCATTTCAGACATTCAAAGTGCATATAGTACTGTAGTAGTACATAAAGAACTACTTCAAATGGAGATCTTGAAAGAGAATCTCTGCTACTAAAGGTGAGTAGAGGACGAGTGATGGAAGCATGTTCATGAGCTTCTCTCTCAAAGGTTTTACACACTTCAAATAAGAGCTAGAAAAGATGTATACTGCTCTTTACTAAGAGGACTGGTCTAATTGAAGCAGCCCACTTGAGATCAAAGTATCTTAGTCACTAATCCAGGAAAGGGGATGTGTTTGGTATTTGTACACGCACTGCTTTCGAGGCTGCTTTGGTAACAGTCACCTCCTTGGTGACTTCATGAACTACTGCCTACTAAACTGTGGTTTCCAGTTTGTTTTGTAACCCCGGCTTGACTCTGCGTGTGTGCACCACTCCTTTTCACTGTGTCTCTCCCCTCTCCTGCTCTTCACAGATAATGATGAATAAACCTGACTCGGGATGCTCCTTACTGCTGTACTACATACCGGGGTTGGAACGCTGCCCAGCTGAATAACAAATGGTAGTGGAGAATGTAACATGAGGCAGGAGAAGCAAGACTTCAAAAAAGAATGTTGATTGTATGAAAGAGAGTAACACCATGCCTTTTAAAACTGACACACCTGTCTCTTGTGTGTACTTGCTCATTAAATATTACATGCCCGCAATGTAAAGACAAAACAGAAATCAAAGACATCACCAAAAAGGCTAAACCAAATTTCTGAAGAAACACAGACAGGCATACCTGTAGACAATCTGATACAAAACTGAGACTTGTACTCAAAAACCAGAATTTCTGCCAGATTCACAGGTGGCTGGAGCAGTTAGGCAACAGGAAGCGTTACTGCGTTGTGGAAGTACCCACGTCTAGCTATTCACTTACATACCTAAAACAGCCTCTTTTTACACGTGCATAAAGAAATTGCTTCATTTTTATTGACCCTCATGGTTGTATTTTAATAGCATGTTAATCTCGTGGTCCAGGTCGAGTATTTTACTTTGTTATTAATTAAAAAATACTGTATTTTGAAGCTGAAGGCTTCTGTCACTTTTTAACCAGTGCCATCTGAAATACTTTAATGGTGTTTCTGAATCAAGGCAAACTGGTACTTCAGTCATCATTGACATGTTGGGGGGGGGCTGAAATGTAAAATTTCTTTGGAGCTAGAACACTTCTCTTCCTTCCCCCCATCCAAAGTGTTTAGCTCCTTTGAATTTTGTAATCTGGTCAATCATAATATAGTATGTTGTTGAAGTGAAAGGAGTGGGAGTTTTCCAGTTTGTTTTTAAATTCTTAATTCCTGTCTTTAAAATCATGGCTCCAGCAGCCACAGGAGGCAGTAAAATACTGCAGGCACAACTTCTCATCTTTTGGCTCATGTTTTGTAGCTTGATTTCCACAACGCTGAAAGAAAAACAAGTTTCTTCTGACCTACATCTCACTGTTTCTCCTGTCAAAGCAGAACTCTGTGGGGCAGGCATGAGGTGTGCTGTTGTTTTCCAGTCATCACCCCCGGAACAGCTTCACTCATACAATAAGTCACTTGTTACAAACTGGAGAGAAATAGAATTTTTTTATTATTTTTTTTCAGCTCCAGCCAGTCACAATCCAAAACTGTCAAAAATTACTTTTCCACAACGTAAAGCAAACTGTGTATATATATATTATTTAGAACTGTCAAAAGCTGTACATGATTTTTGTATAATTGTTTTATGGTGTTGTTATTAAATTTTTGCCCACTGAAACGTGTGACCTTTTTTTAAATGCATCTTAAGGGTAGATCAAACTTACTCTGTCTCAGCTGTATCCTGGGAACCTGCAATGAGAATAAAATTAATAATCATAAATGCATTTAAGATATTAATCTTTTTATATCCTTATTTACTCAAGAAACTTCTCTTGTCTCATCTGGGAAGATAGGATCCCTGTCTGAAATAGTGCTGCTTCTGTCCTATGCTGCTTCTCTTCTCCTCACCCTTTTTTTTTCTTGCTAGGCTTCTCTTCCACTCCCCTTTTCCCTGCTGCATCATCCTCATGAGCTCCATCATCCCTGACATTTAGGAAATACATTCTAAAGACTTCAATAAAGCATAAGTCTGCATTGTTTTCCTTTTTCAGGTGTGCTTTTCAAGTCAAACCTTGGCTGGTTTTGGGGGAAGGGAGGAGACCAAACCTTCAGATTTAAAAGAATATAGATTAACCATCCAGAAAGAAGGAAATATACTACATGGTATATTTTGCATTGGGTGGTTTGAATTTCTTCATGGTGATAGTCCTTCTGAAGTTAAGGGGTTGGGAGTGCTTAATTCTTTCAAGATTGGAATTGTATCATGATTGACATTACTCATTTCTTATGCTGTGTTCTAGATTGGTTCTGGTAAGAAAAAGGAACATAATCTGCAGACTTCAAGCTTTACAGACACAGAGCTTTTTATCAATTAATTATTTGAAAAATATGCGTAGAGTGGGCACAGTTTTTGAAGAATAATCTTCAGACCTGCCAACCAATACAGGCTCTTCTTGAAATCCCTCCAGAGTCAATTTAAGATTGAGACAGTAAATAAGTTTGTCTACTAAAGAAATGCTTGTATCTGAAATTTTAAATCCTTATGTAATATACACTACACCACCATCAAGGACAGTGTGAATTCAGGACAATTTACTGGTCTAGATGTAATAGCTACTGAAATAGTCGAGCATTTGGCTTGGTACTGATACTAAATTCACTATAAAGATGTTTCTGGTTTAATTCTAGTAGCAAAATGAGATATAGAATGGTATTTTTGACACAAAATGTACTCTGTAAGCTATTTCACATTCTCTTTTTGTCTTCTTGACCCCCTGAAGACAGCTGTAGTTCAGATGAGGAATCTTTAACAACAAACAAACAAAAAAACACAACAACAACAAAACAACAACAACAACAACAACAAAAAAAACAACAAACACCCATGCCCCTCTCCATATCAAATCCCAGAAACCAAACCCACGATGCCTCCACTGTGCTGCCCTGCTGCCATGATCGTGGTTCCTGACCCTGCATCTCCTGGTTAACTGTGCTCTTTACAGCTCTCTGTATGCCGTGAGTTTTCTGACCTCCAATGGAAGCAGTGAGGCAGAACTGGGGAGACTGCATCCCCATGGCCGGCGGCAGGAAGATGGGAGCCTTGCCCCCCTCCCTGGCTGCGTTCCGAGCTGAACAGGTACAGTACTCCCAGCCTGAGCGCTGGTGCCTAGAGGCTTTTTTGAAGAACAGACCCAGAAGAGGCTTTTGCTCTTCAGTTTGCTGAACTCTGTGTATTCAGAGCTACTGCTTGAAGGTACTTGAGAAAAATGGATTGCCTCCTTGGGCAACATGAGCCAAAGCTCACTAACACTGCTGTTGTCTGGTGAGCAAATGGCTAATTGTAACAAAGTTCCTCTGCACCATATTCTTGACAAGGTTCTCTGCTCTGAAGCCATCTGCATTATCTATCCACAATTCTTATTTCAGCTTTCAGTGCTTCTGTCTCCCTCTTGTTCTGCTTGGTGCATAAATGCTGTGCGTTTATTCAGCCACGCATTCTCTACTAACCCTTTTGCTCTAAAGCTTTACAACTTTGCTTAAACCTCCTAAATATTTGTGTAAGATCTTTTTTTTTTTCCACATTTGTTCACAGGGGGGAAGCTACACCCTCTGAAACCTCTAACTGTCCGCAAGTCAAGAGTCACACTGTGAGTTAAGACAGTCTTGGGACATGTGGCCCAGCCTGCAGCTGTGTCACGGGGTGGCGGTGTTGACCTGGTGGCAGCAAAACGGTGGGGGCCGCGGCTGGACCCTGGGGAGGCTTTGCAGGAGGTGTGAAATGCACATTCCACTCCACTTGGAAAGATGTGGGGCTGCCTGGTGTTCCAGGGAGTCCGAATCAGCAGAAGTTCCTATGATTTCTAAGTGTTCCCTTGAACAAGGCATTCTGAAAATGCTACGTGTGAAAACAAATCTTTGTATGGTTACAAATTGTTATTGACAAATAATTTACAACTCAAAACCATAGTGAAATGCATAGAACTTGCTTAGCAGGATAACAAACCTTTAGGTAGAGCACAGCTTCTCAGATTGTGTCAGTCATGTCATTTTTTATTCTCCTTTTCCTGAGGGGCAGGAGGACAGCATGGAATGTCCAGTTTCCCCAGATGACTAGCTACAGCTTTAACTTCCAGCACAGTTCTGATCTTGTGTATGACTGGAGACTGTATCAGCCTTGCCCTCAGCTTGCAGGGTGGGGTAGAGGTGTGCCCCTGACTAAATTACTGATTTGACTTTCATCTCTCTGCTGAAAGCCTCTCATCAAGGCTCAAATGCAGCTTAGCGCTACTGAATTTTATTAGCTGTGATAAACCAAAGATGAATACAGAAATTTGTTTTTTCAATCATTCTAAATGTCTGTCTTCTCAAAAAATAGCGTGCTTTCTCAAATCTTATCTTAACTCGTGTTCATTCATGAGCTATGTAGACTAAAATTTAGCACGAAGCAGAAACCAAGAGTTACCATTCCTAGAACATCCTCGTTGCCGTTTTTATCACGGCAGTTTAGATGGAGCAATTTGCAGAGTGTAAGCCCTAGTTTTAAAATCCAGCAAGAGCTTCCTTGAAATTAAATTTGTGTGTTAATGCAAGACACTTCAAATGCATTTCCAAGTTGATACGTTTTCCAGTTGAGCTGATGAGTTCATCAGGTCAAATGGCAGCAGCACTTAGAAGGGCTGGCTTATGCAAGAGTCTTAGAAACCCTTCTTCAGCAACTAAAACCATAACGGAACTGCTTCCATAGAGAGAGATTAATTTGCAGTTACACGTATATAGGAGTTCAGCTGCTCCTGCTACATTGCATGCCTTGAGCACCTCTGATCTGGTGTGCTCTTCCAGATTTTATTTCCAAGACATTTTTAATCCAAGCTGGGATTTAGCGAATTCCATCGACTCTTTTTATCGATTCAGTTGAAAAACTCGCCAAGCCAAAGGCTTGGAAACTTTTTTCACGTTTGCTGCACAACAAAAGCCAAAGCCAGGCGGGTTGTATAGTGGGAAAATGTCGGTGAGGTAACATTTGTTTAGTTTCAGGATGGCTGTGACAGTTCTTTCAGAAGTCATTCCTGCTGGGGCGTTGCCTGAGTCACTTCTGCTTGGCTGATGGATGTTCCCTCGGGGACTGTCGTCAGCCAGGAGAGAGCAGAGCTGAGTTTCAGATGGTGCTGTGGCTCAAGCTAATGCAGGCATGCTCTGAGGATAATGGAACCATAACCAGGTCCTTGACATCCACTCCTTTTCGCTGTATCCTGCAGACAGTCCTGAGGTAAGCTCTTCTCTAGGGGAAGGGATGAGGTTCCTCAACATAGGATAAAATTTCCCCAGATTCAAATTCTAGCCAAAAACTCTGCAGTTCTAGCCCTCTTAATAAAACTTTAAATCTCAAGCAGTATTTTAGAGGTGCTATTTTTTCTTTCTATTGCCTTCCCCACCAGCAGTCAGGAGTTCTCACTGCTCTTTGTTTTACTGCTTCTAGAACTATTTTAAGTGCTGTCGGAGTAGTTTTGCGAAAGTAATCTATGTAGCCTCTTTTTCCTGAAGAAGTGATTTGATGGGGATATACAAAAGACAGAAAACCTGAGATGCTGTTAATGATGAGCTACAGCTCTACCTATTATACCTACTGTGGAGCTATACCAACAGGCTGCTGCCTCAAGGGTGACTCAGTCTCCTTTTTATAACCTGCTGCAGCAGTTGTACTTCCTCTAAACTGTTTCTTCTCTTGTATTGAGCTGTAACAACTCTTGATAAAGTTGTCTGAAAGAGGGTAATAAAATGCATCCAATTTGCCATTATTGTAGCACACTCAGTCGATCCTTTCCCACTGACCTTAGTTTTGATAACTTACATGGCACTCTGGAGTATTTTAGTCATCATCTTCACACTTTGCAAGAGGAAATGAAAAGGTGAAGATTATGGCAGTTGAGCTTCTCAATAGAGTAAATGTGGACTTAATGCTGGGCATGCTTTTATGCCTTTGTGATTCTAAGAAATCTATTTTTTTCATGATTAATAGCTTTAAAGCCTTGTTTAGTACATCTGTATTTTACTGTTAGTAAACCTATATGGACAATTATTTTCACAGCAGTAAAACATCTCGAATGTGATTTTTAGCTGTAATACAGCTTTTTTTTTTCCAGCTCTTGATAAGCCTGATTGCACTGAATTGTATATCCTGTTCCACCATGGACTTTAGTACATCAGTTAATGATCACAGTGACCTAAATCCCTGTATTCACTTAATTCACAGCAGTTCCTCCTTTCCTCAGCTGGCCACTATTGCTTTCTCTACACTGGGCCGTCTTGTTTATCCAGGAAGAGACACCAGCAGTAACAGACAGTGGGGGTCAAGCACTGGCAGCTGCGAAAGGGAGCACAGTTCAGTCCTGGCCTGCCACTGTTGCTAACCATGCAGCAATGCTAGAGAAACTAGTCTGCTCAGACCAGCAATGACCAGATTTCCCACCATAAATACCAGTATCCAGCCCTACGTACAATAGCAGAGCATGGATGAGCGTAGTTGTAAGGACCTCCCTTCTCTCAGTAAAACTTACAGGAATCATGAGTCAAATCCCACTGGTATGTTAAGGTGCTCCTGTTCTCTTCAGCTCTCTGTGCTTTCCCTCTGCTGATGATGGTCAGGACCAGCAGAATGAAACGTGCACCCGCCCTCGTCCCTCAGCACGCAGCGCAGCATCGCTGGATAAACTGCTGGGGAGCTGGGTTTGTGCCAGGTCACCAGACTCTGAGCTGCAGGGGGTGAGGATACCAAAGCATTTTCTGTTCTGCTTGCTCTGCCCCAGTGAAAGCAGTTGCCATCGGAAGGATGGAGTAAAACAGATGGAGCTGTAACTTAAACCACATTCTAACAGTTCCTAAAGCTCATCTGGTAAGGATGGTGCACGACTGTTTGTGCAGTGTTAGTAAGAGAAATGTATGTTTGAATGTACAGTGTGAAATAGGCCTGCTGAGGAGCAAAAGCTGTGTATTATATTGTGTTTATCTTGCATTGATCAATTCATAGTGTACTTAACGCTATTTTTGTTTTCACTTGCTGGCAAAACTCCCCATAGATGTTTTATTCTGCTTTAAAGCAGTTAAAAATGTGAGAAATAAGTAACTGAAATAGTTAAACAAATCTCATAATTCTGAAATTGCCCATTTTATCTTATGATAAACCATGGGGGCTTGTAGAGGGCTCATGCAAACCCCCAGTCTAAACCAGATCAGATCCCTTCCTACACTCACTAGCTTTCACAGAGCTGGCTGCTACCTCAGCTCAGCTGTTTTGGAGTCAGAAGCCTTGCATACAAGGCCTTTCAGATCTGGGGTGTCACTCCTGCCCCTCCATTTTGCATTTCTGTCTTAGTACTGTTCTGAAAAAAATGCTGCTCACTTACAGTTATGCTGATGTTCGTGGAAACTGCAGGTACCTCATTTCTAGAAATCAAACCCCGACGCTCTTTCAGCCTTAGGGAACTGTATTTCCTTGCCACAGGATAACAGAGGTCAGAAGGCTTTGTGATCCTTGGACAGAAGACTGTGTAGAATAATAGAATGACCTGGGGGAAAAAAATGTGCAGAAAGCATCTAGGAGTTTTTTATTCATACTAGGCAATCTATTCTACACTCACTTTCTGTGACTAAGTTTACTGTTACCAAGGCCTAGAATTGGCCAAATAAAACAGCAGGAAAGCTTCTCTGTGTTTCTTGCCTCTACTCCTCAGTAACGTTGTTACATTCACTCACTCCCTCTTCTAATGGAAGCTGGGGGAAAAGGGCTGAGTACAGCACTAATGACATGAAGAAAAACACTGAAGGAAGCAGCAGGGAGGCCAAGGTTTCAACTACTCTCCCTTCCTTGCCCAGGAAAATTTCAGTGACCTCTTGACACCTCCCATGGGAAACTTTAAATTGACAAGAGTATTTGCCAAGTAAATAAAAAAACAAAACAAAACATTAAAATAGTATTGTTTCTGATTTAATCCTCCTCGAGTCAATGAAAGTGAGTTAAGGTCCCCGCAGCAGCTATAATGTACTAACCTCATTCTAGGCAGCAGTGTATGTGCATATGTATCAGGATTGATTAAAAACCACTTCCACACATGCACTGGCACTCACTCGGGAAAATGAAAATGCCAAAAATTAAGTTACAGCTTATTCCTGGATTATCTTGGTATTTTGGTTAAAACTACCCTGTTTCATGTTTTGCAACACTACCTAGAGTCCAAACCTTGTTAATTTGTCCTATGAAAACAAAGGAAGAAGGCATTTCAAGTTCATTATAGCCTGATTGTTCTGCTGTGTTCTTGCAGGGGTAAACTACTCAGGAATGATGGTTGGGACTCTTGGAAAATATTCTGGCTTTGTTATCTGCCAGTTGCCAATTTTCTTATGAAATCTGATGATGAGGAATGAAAGGATACTGGAGTACACTGCATTTCAAATGTCTCCATGTCAGGTCTCTTCAGACCTACAGAATGCATCTGCTACCCAGCAGCACTTGCAGACCATTACTAAATTTGTTAATAGCATTCCAGGGGACAAGTCACTAAACCAAATAGCCCCCTTGTATTCCAGGAGGAAGTAGTTAGTGCCCTACTGAGTCATCTAGATCCCCACAAGTCTATGGGACCAGACGGGATCCATCCTAGGGTAATGAGGG